>PVIW01005240.1:0-110994 GCA_004026585.1 Noctilio leporinus | reverse complement strand
GGCTTATTTCACTAAGCATAATATTCTCCAGTTCCATCCATGTTGTTGCAAAGGGTACAAGTTCCTTCTTTCTTTCTGCCATATAGAATTCCATTGTGTAAATGTACCAAAGTTTTTTGATCCAATCATCCATTGATGGGCACTTAGGCTGTTTCCAGCACTTGGCTATTGTAAATAGTGCCGCTATGAACATAGGTGTACATAGGTTCTTATGAATTGGTGTCTCAGGCTTCTTTGGGTATACTCCAAGTAGTAACATCCACAATTTTAATAGGTGGTGTTTTATGTCCTTGTTAATGTCAAGAACTAAGGACAGAGACCAAATATACTTGTATATTTTTTATTGTGTCATACAGTCATACAGGTTGTTAAACATTCCGAATACCATCACTGCTGTAAAACTTATATTCACTTGAATTACTCTTTGGTAATTTGCTGCTCACTCTTTTTCATATATGTCAGCAAATGTATTGAAGATAAGAAGAGTTGCTTCTCTGTGTTTTGTGGGGTTGTTGTTGGCTTGTCTTTTGTGTGTGTTAGTTGCTTTGAGTTTGATTTACTTTCTCCATATGCTTGACACTCAGGGAGTATGAAATTAATATTTGTTGTTCAGTTCAAAGGTTCAAAGTACTGAGAGTTGTGGGATCACACATGACTGTTAGATTGATGGGAACAATATACCTACAATGGATGGTGTCTAAACATGGACTGCTAAAAAGAAAATAAAAGACACAGATCATGCATAATTTCTCTCACTGACCCAGAAATCCCAGTTTATTCTAACTCTTCATATCACAAAAGAAAACCACTAACCCAGATAATCGACTAGGAAGTGGGAACATCCAACTTCTTGGTAGCACGATTCTTTCACTTCGGTGACAGCTTATTACCATATCTTTGGGGCACACATTTCATTAGGCAAGCCCTTTCCCAGTAAGTTATTACTTATACTTATTTATCCACTTCCCATGAATATATAATTCTTCTCTGTTCTCTTGAAACTCCTAACTGCCACTGGATAAATTTTTAAATATGCTTTCATTAGGCAGCTTAAGTAGTGTTTTGTATTTGTAATTTGTTGTGTTGATCGATGTGGGCCACACTTTGCAAACATAATAGCAGAGTTTAATTTGTTTAACTATCATCAATACCAAAATTTCATAATGTACCATGCTTACAAATGAAAATTTAGTCAGAAAGTGCCGCAACTAATGGGGCAAAAAATGCTGGTAAGCAAAGAGCTGCTGGTGAGTTCACACATTTATAAGTATTTAATGAGTCAGAGGGGCCTGGATAAGTAAATGTCTATGTAGCCAAATTACTCCCTCTATTCCTAGTTCTTAATATTGTCATATATCTCTATATAGGAGCCACCTCTCTGTTTTAGTTGGTGCACTAGCCAGCCCATTTTCCTCCTTATTCTGTATCTCTTTCTGAGTCTCTGGGTCTTTGTTTCCCAGGTCTGATACTTCAGTTCCACCCTGCCATCCTGGGGGCCTTTTCTCTGCCTCCCTCCTTCCCTTCCCTGGAGTCAGTATACTTAGTGCTGGGAGAAAGATCAGGGTAGAGTTGGGCCTCTTCCAGCCTCTGCCAGGAATAGAGCACCTGGATACTGGGCATATTCCCTTCTTAACCATTTCCTCCCAGAGGATGGAGCAAAGTGAACATTTTGATAATAAGGAATCCTCAGTTACCACATACACAACTGCTTATATGTTCACCTATTCAACCAATAATTATTATTTTCAAGACACTGCTTGAACTATGATATCAATGGGTTTTTAGTTTATGGAGGAAGAAGCAGACTTTTTAGTTTCATTAATTTCTTTGTAACTAATTAAATTTATTGTAGTACTGCTTAATAATTGTGACACACTGTGATAAATGTTTTTTAATAAGGGGCTACTGGAGCATAGAGGACAGTTGTATTTGAAGCTTGAACTCTGGTTCGAACAATCAGAAGATTGAAAATTAACACATTTACTCAAAAGAACATAAATTATCTCCAAAGGGGAAAATCCCTAGGAATTTTTTTTTATTGCTTTCACATTGGAGAATGTGAAAGAAACCATCACAGAGATAGATCAGGAAAACCTTTTACTTTCTTTAGAAAAATGAGAGATTTTGAAAGGGAATGAAAAGGTAGGAATTGCTGGAAGAAAATATTGATGAAATAAAAAAAAACAACCACCAATGTGCTTTAGCTGAAGAATTATTATGGATATGTGAGCACATACATTAGTTTAAAGATTTTCTTCCAGGCTTGAATTTGACTGAACAGTGGGTTATTTTGAAAACAAAATTCAGTCAGTTGTTTACAGAATAATCTTATATAAATGGGTTCAATCCATATTAAAGTAGTCTTGTAAAATCAGTGTATGTGTGTGTCTATGCATGCATGTACATGTGCATAGAAGCCATCTATCAAAAATCATAGTTTTTAAAATAAATTTTTATTTAATTCATCCATGAGTTGAATTTATTGTCGGAATTTACTATTTTTTAAAATAAGAGCACTTTTTCCATTCAGTAGTATTTTGCATTAGTTTAGGTGTACAGCATATTGGTTAAGCAATCATATTGTTTACCAAGTGTCCCCCTCTGTTTCCGGAACCCATCTAGCACCATACTTAGTCTGTCATAATAATGTAAAGCTGTACTTGGTCATCCTGCTGTTTTCTTTACCTAAACACAGTGTATACTTCCTCGGTTGCTGTCTCCAAGTTGAAACCCCCCTTTTGGTATCATTAATCCTATTTTATTTTGAAGAGCCACTTCCCCCGCCCCACCTAGTCTGGGATTTTTGGGTGATGCTGACTATGCTTGATACAAAGATAAACATTAGACTTTCACATGAAGAATCACAGGATTGCGTAGCTCTGGTTAGAGAAGTTGACTCAAGAATAGGTAGGTGACCCAATAAGAACTTCAAATTATCTTACCAGAGATTGTTGGGGGGAAATGTGCTATGTTTCCTTAGACTTGATCTTTGGAGGATGTGAGGCTGGATCTCTGGAGGAATCCATTTTGCCAGGACCAGTGGCGCTGAACTTGGGTAACAAAGAGACAGAGAGGAAGAAATTGGTTTTTAGGATCATTTCATTTTTCGTTCCCAGAATCAAGTGATATCTAGAGCCTACCATGGACTTTTCAGCCATATGAATCAATAAATCTTCATTTTGTTTTAATGATTTGGGCTTGTATTTGCCATTTGCATTCAGAAAAATCCTGATACAAGCTAATCAGATACCTATATTTTTAACCTTCAGTAATATTATCATGTTCAACTTTATTGTTCATAAAATTGATAGCTGTTTTATTTCATTGCATACTTTGTAGTTATTCCCAAAGGCAGCATGGTATAAAATAAAGCATCATATTTTAATCTACACTCTTATCATGTATGCATGGTCTAACACTGATCATGTCATTTCGGTTCTCTGAGCCCTTTTTTCCTTCTCTGTTAGAAATAGTAATGACTACTTCATAGTATTTTTATGAGGCTTACTAGGGATAATATGTACTATAACAAGAGAAGAGGGATATCTACTGGAATATTGTGAATCAAACAAAATATATTTGTGTCATTAGTTACAATGCAGTGTCTTTACTTACAGTGCTTTGCTTCTAACTGTACTTATAGATCACTCCGTTACAACATTGTTTTATGCAACAATAGTAGCAACTAACTAAATGAAGCTGTTGTAATCATCAACACCCCTTGCTTGATCTAGTGCCAAACCTCTGACAGTGGAAGATTAAACCCCATGCTTAATCCAGCCCCACACTGCCTGTTTGATCACCTACCCTTAGGTTTCTCACTGCATACACATGGCATTTTTCAAAATTGCATTTGAAGTTATGCAGGATCAGAAGCACTAGAGATGTTAACAGCCACAGCCCTGAACCCCACTATGAACTTCCTTCATTAGAGTCCTTAGGTGTTTCTGAGGTGCACACTGAAGTGTGTGACCCAATCCTTTGCATGAAGACCACACTCATTGGGAGGGCACACAGAGCCCTTGGTGGTCTGCAGCAGGACAGACTCCTCTTGCTGCCATTGGACTCTTCCTTCACCCTCTTAAGTCCCAGCCATGCCAAAAATTCTTGGCATTTCTTAAGCATATAATATTTTTTGATCATTAAAAATTTCACACATGCTATTATTTTTCCCTGAAAATCTTTCCCTTCATTTTTCAGTAAATTCCTACTTATCTCCAGTGATGGAGGTTGAGTTAAATCTTCTAAGATTCTCCCACATTCACAAGCAGGGTTAGTCTGTTTTCTTTCTAAAACACTTTTAAATCAATAAATTATTTGTTTTACATGACCGTCACCTGTCTCCCTTCCCTCACTTCCTCCACTGAACTATGAGCAATCCAGATATGATTATTATTATTTAATGAAATACTCCAAAGTGGTTTGTTGACAAAATGAAGGAATGAATGATTCATTGCGACAGGCATTAAGAATACAATGACATACAGGCAAGTGGAGATTTTCAATGCAATTGTGGAATTAACTCTTTCACATAAAGTTTGTATAATAATATAAGGCCTGCATATGCTAAGAGGGTAATGGTTGTCCAAAAGATAAAGGCTAAGTAATATTATTGTGCTTTGGGTGTCGGGGCGTGAGCTCGTAGACACAATAAAATTAGGATTGGAGCCTTCAAGAGGAATAAACAAGCGTTTGACAGGCAAACGTAGTATAGAATGTGCAAGAAATCTGGATATTTTAAGGAATTTAGGATCGTAACAACAGAAAAGACATCCACAGTATACCTCTTTCAGAGAGAAACTATAGGAAACTTCAGAAATTCAAATGAAAGTTTAAGCTTAGAGAGGGATTTTAAAAAATCATCATCATGAGAATTAAACTGCCCTTTAGATATCACATTTCTTTTTCTTGCTGTGGTTGAAAGAAAGATACCTAGGCATGTAGGAAGGCCACCTAACTGTAACGTAGAGCTGCATTCAGGGGAGTGTCCTGCCATACATCTGAAATTCGAATGATAAGCAGATGGTGATTCAGTTACCATGGAAAGGGAAAGAGCATTTAAGTCATGTGTGATAAAAAATTAAGTAGAGAGGGGCCCTAAAATCTTTTTTACTACCCCCTCTAACTACTGCTGGTTAATTGAAAACTACTTATTGTTAGTAGCAGATGTCCTATCGTACACCTAGGAGAATTAGAGTTTAAAAGCTGTGCAGACCTGTAGAAATACTATCAGCATCCTACTAACGCTGGTGTAGTCAGCTCTAGAATGTGCCCATCTTTCCACACTTTCTATTAGTCATTTGTTGACTCTTAAAGAAGTTCTAGGAACCCAAAGTGAGTAAGTCATGTAGACAGATGGAACTTTTGAATAGTATCCCCTCAAGCAGGCTCCAAGGATGTTTTATAGGTTATTTTCAGAGATTCTGTTCCCAAAGGCCTTTATGTTAGAATACATTTGAAAAACATAAATTTTAACAAATTTATACCTACTTTTTGGAAGTCTCAGAACTTCTGATATTTAAATGCTCATTATGAAAGGGAATACACACACACACACACACACACACACACATATATACCTGTATATATAATACAATATTTTACAAATATATTAAAAAATTTTTGTAAGTTGAACATTTTACAAACTTTCAAGTCTTTTCTTTGACCATGAAGGTGCTGTAATATAATCTCCTAAACCATGTGTGAAATTTGCATGAGGATACTGCTAGACATGACTAAAATGACCTGCCAGGCTTCCCCATATTTCTCACTGTAAAGGTGCCCTATTCATATTATAGGCCCTGCCAATGGTGTCACTGGAGCACAGCTGAAATGGGACAAAATTGCAGTATGAATGACACTTCCTGGATTTGTCAGGTGACCCTTACAGTGACAAGAGTGAGCTTTAAGCCAACTTGGTCATTGGTCTTGTTCAGATGATTACGCTGTGTGAGCACTAGGCTCTCTCCTTTTGTTTACCAAGATGGGAAGGTGAGCGACACTGCTGCAGGTACAATTGGGGGTCCAAAGAGGCCACATAAAGGGGAGTTCTGGTGATCAATATTTACAGGCGTGGCCTTAGGGGCCAGATGCAGAAGTAGAACTCTGGGATCTCTGGGAAGAGAAAGCAGGCTCTGTGAAGCACGAAAAGGACGAAAGCATGTGAGAACACAAGCGTGAACCTGTTGTTAGGATGGCAAGGACACAGGGACTGATGGTAAGGGCTTAGTTGTTGGAACCAGGAGACCAGGGCCTGCAGGCATCCATGATCCTTGGATTTCGAAATAATCAGCCAGATGCATCCGTTCTTAAATATCCAAACATGCCATATTGGGGATAGATTTTCTCTCAGTTACAAAGCATTTTTGTAACCTGAATTGCTTCTTTTTACATGATGGTTTTATAGGTTGCAGACTCATTATTTGAACATCCAGAAAATAAAACACAATCACAAAGAGCAAGCTTATTTTACAAGGAGCAGAAAGGCATTCTGTCCCACAGCAGTAAGGCCTGACTTCGGGAGGTACACACCCCGCTTTCCTCTGAAAACTGCCCTTGACTGGACAAGATTTACATTGCTTGGGGTCTGAAGTATTATCAAAGTAAAATGTTTTCTATATTTAATGAAGGCATTTAGACTTAATACAGAACTCAAGAAAACATCCTAACACAGATGCCCTTGCCACATTGCTTTGTTTGAAGAAATATGATGTGGGTATATTTTAAGTAAACAACAATTTAGTGCAGAGGCAGGCACCCAGGCTAAGAAATGCTCGTGTGAAATTAAGTTCTTAAGCACTTGAAATCCAGATGCACTCTCACTTAATGAAAATTTTATACAGCTTATGTACATATCTTATTTTCTGCATTAGAGTTTTTAAGCAATAAAATGGCATGGAAATTCGTATCATTCTACCTATAATTACCTAATAATTCTTATAATTAACTAAAACCTCCCTTGGGAGGGTTTAAATGACCAGTTACACCAGCAGTCAGCTATTTTCAGCTGCAATTATATTTGCACGCAATTTTGTGCACCTGCAGTTAATTGCAAGGGCTAAAGGTGAACTTAAGACAAACAACCCCTTAATCCTTGTGTGCTTTATACCACTACCTAGTATCTTCTGCTTAATTCAGCATCATTTTAAATTCTTAGTAGAGAAAGTATTTTGCTTGGGCAACATGAAAACTTCTGGTGCGTTGCGGTATTCTTATAGAATATCAAATAGTACTATGGACAGAGAAATGAGCCCAATTCTAGGATTCACAGCCAAGTAGAGGTGATTATACTCCTATAAAATAGAGAGGGTCTTTTTGACAGAGCAAGTTGTATTTGGAAAGGAGTGCTCATTTTAATTGTATTTTTGCAGTTGAAACATAAAAGAAGTGAGTTAGAGGCTCTGATTTACTAAGTTAATTGCTTAATTGATTTGAATACTATTGAGAACACAGTAGATGTTCAATAACTGGTGAATGATTGCATAAGCCATGTGGTTACTCTAGGATCATTTTGAACTTGTGTCTTGGGATATCATTAGAACCATCTATTTTCTTTTTTAATTTTAGAGAAAGGAGAAGGGAGGGAACGGGAGAGGGAGAAAAACATCAATGTGAGAGACAAACATGGGTTGGCTACCTTTGGTACAAGCCCCAAATGGGGATCCAGCAGGCATGTGCCCCAACCCAGAATAGAATAGAACTGAAAGCATTTCAGTTTGCAGGATGTTACACAACCAACTAAGCCATACTGGTAAGGGCTTGCCTTTTCTTTCCTTTTCTTCCTCCCTCCCTCCCTTCCTCCCTGCCTCCCTCCTCTCCTTCCTTCCTTCCTTCCTTCCTTTATTCTTTTTAGAGGAAAAGGGAGGGAGAGTGAGGGGGAGAGAAACATTGATGTAAGAGAGAAGCATCAATTGTAAACCATCTTTTTCAAATATATTTTGCTAGTTTCTTTGCATAAAATACCAATAGAGGTTATTTTTCTAGACGCATAAAGTCATTACTGACTTCGTTTCCAAAAGAGAACTTCTAGATCTTTGATGCTGCTAATTACTGAAGAAACTAAAACTCAATATAGAAAAGGCAAAACTTTTAGATTTAAGAAAGAATTATTTTAGATTATTCTGTTTCTGTGTTTTATAATTTACAAAATCTCCATAGGACACATACAATTGAAATTTAATTAGATGGAATCACAACCCTTGAGGGAAAATGAACATCTCTGAGGTAATATTATTAGAAAGTACTAGAAATTAAATGAGTTCCTATAAGCAATTAAACTGTGTGCTAGGCAAATAGAGATAAGCAAAGAGACAAAATATGTTGTTTGTATTCCTTACAGTTTGTCTCAAGGTAGAGTATGGTTGGCTTTCTCCTTGTATCTTTGTCTTATTCTGACTATGCTCTTATCTGTAGGATTTTATTATCTCACTTATGCTTAATAGTAATTTAGAAATTTTTCAATAACTGAAAGCCATGAAAAAAATCTATAAATTACCTTCTTGTTGACTATAAAGATAAAATCACAGTCCTTAAAATAAATAATCCTGCTGACAAATGATAAATCAAAATTAAATAAAAATTGATAGATATATAATCAAATAGCTTATTTTATTATCCAAGTACCTTTAAAAGATAAATGGAAAAGACACAATATACTTGTTTTCTTTAACTCACCAAATTGCTTTAAAGCGTAAATGACTCCCTATTGTTAATTTAATTTCTTCAGAATACATTATTCCTGACTCTTATATAGGAATATTCTGATGTTCCATATTATGACTGTCCAGAAATTTATTCCATAGGAAACAAGTAGAATAGAGAGTAAAACCTGTTGTTCCTACAGTAATTAAATTTACCTTTTCTGTCTGCAATTACAAAAAAATACATATTCTTTGTCATGTGATTTTAACTTTCAGGTTTACCTTAATCTACTAATTCAATTACTCATTCTTCATCTCAATACCCTACTTAAAAAGATTTCTTGTTATTTTAATATATACCAAGAAGCGAAAATAGCCACAGCATTAGTTGTTGTTGTTATTCCTTATGGTATTGGCATGTTTGTTTTAGACTTTATTTAAACAAGGGCATTGTTTAGGGATCTAGTCTGGTGATATGCAAAATAGTGTGTTATAAATGTTATACAAATAGCTCTCTGCAAAAGGAAAAAGTAACGATCCTCTAGATAGATTATTATACTTTTCTTAATGTAGTCATAGCATGAATGCTCTCAGCCTGGGCTGCCCCTGAGCTTTCTAGGTCATTGAGTGTTTGGTAAGTTTCACATCATTAAGGGACTCTCCTAACTAGCACTTTGCCTCTGCTGATGTTTGTTTGCCTGATTGTTTCTCTTATTAGAGAGAAGCATAAGGAAAATTTAAGTAAACACTTGATTTGGCAATTCCAATTTTATGACTCTCTCTCCAATATCATTCTCACTCATACATCTTAGGAAAAGTATAAAATAGCTGTACCTACACACACATGACCACACATGTATACACTTATTTACAAACACACGATAATATTAGAAAAGGAGCTCATTTTGTTTCAACTTTGATTTTCTATCATTTGAAATTCTAATTATTTTCCTAATCCTTCCATTTTCCCCTTTTCCCTTTGATTCAATTTTATTCCTCTACTTTTAGCTTCCATACCATAAAATAGAAAGTGTCATTTATTTTTCTGCCTTCTTACCTAGTTTTGGAAGATTTCAGAGGATTAATGAAAACCAGGGTTCTAATAGCAGTACATCTATCTTGAGAAGTCATTGATGGCTATTAAATAGTATATAGCAATCCCTTTTTATGTCATTGTGAGTATAAAATAGCATTTTATGACCAGCTAGAAGTTGAACTCTTTGAAAAACATCATTGATGAGATTTCTGGGCAATTTTTTTCTCATCTAGTCTTTGAGGAGACAGCAAAATACAGGTGCTCTAAGGAAAGAGAAAGTATGTTTGAGTTGTGTTTGTGTCATACAACTTTTATGTCTTTCTTTAATTGTAAAGTGTATACAATAATATGTAATCCATTCTTACCACCACATGTACCAAATATAATATAAATACATAATTTATAGAAACATTTTGTGTACTGCATAATTAAAAATAAAAGCTAGCAAATGTTTTCTTTTCCACTAAAATGTTAAGATATGTGGAAATACACACATAGATCTGTGAGTAAAAATGTTATTAGCGTCACTTAAGTTCTAAAATAAGCAGAAATTCATATTGGTTATGAGTATATCATATAATTTTCATAGAAAACAATATAATAACATATTCTCTCATGTGATCCCATATTAAAATAGCAAGAACAACTGCATGGCATGCCTTGGTTTAATTCTAATATTTCAAAAAATAAATATTCAATAAATTTATCCTCCTAAAAATTTTAATTTGCTTTTGTGTATTGAATCTTACTTAACCATTTATTTATAAAAATCCCTATTCTTCTCCATTTTTTTTCTAAGGAGGATTTCAAATATGCTTGAGCATTTTAAACTTATAGTATTTGATTCTATTAAAAGTTGTACACCCCTGGCTGGTGGCTCAATGGATTGGTGCCATCCTGGGAACGCAAAGGTCGCTGGTTTGATTCTCATTCAGGGCACATACTCAGGTTGCAAGCCAGGTCCATAGCTAGAGGCAGGTGAAAGGCAACCATACATTGATGTTTCTCTCCCTTTCCTCCTCCCTCCTTGCCCTTTTCTCTAAAAATAATGAATAAAATCTTAAAGAAAAAAAAGAGTTTTGAGTATAATAATGCTATGGAAATATTTTATATGTAAAACCTGATAATAATTCTGTTCATTCTTATTTATGGTTAATATTTCAGATTTATATTTTCCTCAGTAAGCATTCATTATTTATATATGGTGGGGGAAAAGCAGGTTTTCAGTTGTGAGTGAAGAAAATAGTTTATTCTTGTATTATTGTTAATTATTGTATTATATACCACAAAGACACCTGTAAACTTACTTTGCTCCTCCCTGTATAAGTCTATACCATTTCTCTCCATTCACATTAATACATCTTATTGTCCAAAATAAGCTTCTTCTTGCCTGTGCAATAAAGAATTCAGATCAGTAAGTCAAGTAGTCTGCAAGAAGGGTTTATTAGTACATTCTCAAGAGAGAGAACAAGCCTTGGAGAGACCAGCAAGAGAGGCATAGGCTCCTTGTTCTGTGGACATATATAATACACCTGGTAGGGAAGTTTAGTATGGTGTTAGATCATAGGAGTTACATACTGATTTGTTGATAATGGTGGTGCTGACCATGCATGTTTTCATACAGAGGATGCTGACCACCTAAAATAGTCATGAGTCCTTACTGCTTCTCCAGGCAACATCTGCTCATCCATTGTGAAACAGCTATGGGGCAGAGGAAGTTAGTCAAAATTAGTTTGGGCTGCTTTTCTCTTTAGAACAATGAACCCCATCCCACTTTTCTTCCTCCCTAATATTCTAACTACTACCTAACAACCTTACTGAACATTCACTATTTGTGGAAATGCAGAGAAGATCTGTGCTGGACCACATATCAGGGAAAAAAGAAAAGATGTGCATGTCTCCAAGAAATCTGCCTTAATTACCGTAGCTGCAATTGATATTTCAGGTC
Source organism: Noctilio leporinus (assembly GCA_004026585.1). NCBI lineage: Eukaryota > Metazoa > Chordata > Mammalia > Chiroptera > Noctilionidae > Noctilio > Noctilio leporinus. The sequence continues at coordinate 99,371 of PVIW01005240.1, read as the reverse complement.
ATGAATAAATCAGATGCATGAAAATGAAATTCTAACACCTCCCCTCTAGGTCTTCAAGTGTAATAACCGTAATTGACTCTGTGTAATATAGTATAGCTTCAAAATGTCTTTCTACCAAATTTTCTCATTCTGCAGTTATCAACTCTCAGCCCATATTTAGCACAGTTTACCAGGTGTCTGACATGCAGGAAGTAATTACCTATGTAATAGGCAATATTTTAGTACCTCCTATGTGCCATATGCTAGGATACACCTCAGAATCAAACACTCAGAAGCTCTGCTCTAATGATGGCATTCTAACAAGAAATAGATTGCAAAGGCATAAACATATATATGAATAGGTGTGGATAATGATGTGAAGTGTGAAGAAAATAAACAAGGTTATGAGGATAGAATGATCAGGAAGATTTTTTTGAGATGATATCATCAGAGCACAGTCAAGAATGAGGTGAACAGGTTACAAGCCAGGTCTCCAGCCAAATCTGTAGCTGGAGGCAGGTGAGAGGCAACCATACATTAATGTCTCTCTCCCTCTCTGTCTCTCTCCCTTCCCCTCTCTCTAAAAATAAGAAAATCTAAAAAAAAAAAAAAAAAAAAGAGAGAGAGAATGAGGTAAAAATAGAAGCCCTGGCAACCTGAAGAGAGAATATTATAGCCAAAGGGAACAAAAGTAGGTTCACCTTTGCCTGAGGAACAGCATGGAGGGGGCCATGTAGCTGGAGTAGAAAGAAGGACTCCAAGGAGATTTGGACATAATTTTAGAGAAATGGACAAGGGAAGTCACTTAGAACTCAGTGGGTCATGAATAAGATAACTGAGGATACAGCTCCAAGTGTGATAGGAGCCCCTGCACTGTTATAAGTGGTCAAATGAATCAGTCTGATTTATACAAGGTCTTTCCAGAAAGTATCCAGCCATGTACTATGAAAAATAGATACATTCATTCAAAAAGATACAAGAAGCATTGCACATTTGAAGCAGTCCCCTTCAAAGCAGACATAGTTCTCCCGATCACCATCAGCTGGCCTGTCATATTTTCCTGAATCTCATCCATGGTCTGAAATATCTTCCCTTTCAAAGGTGAACTTAATTTTGGGAAAAACCAGAAGTTGCAGGTTACTGAATCTGGGTTGTAAGGGGGACTGAGTCATCTGAGTGATTTGATGCTTCACCAAAACCTCTACTAGATGTGATGATGCATGAATGGGTACATTGTCATGATAAAGCTGCAAATCACCAGTTGTCCATAGCTGCGGCCTTCTGAATCATCTAAATAGTTTCCATGGAGGAATGGTCAAGCTTAATGCACAATGTGATGCAGATTTGTTGCTCTACTTGCTCACTCATTTTGAATGTGACAGCCGCATAGTACACATGCTCACTCAACAGTGTCTGCTGCCCCCACTGAGTAGTACAGTGAAGTCATCATTGTTCACACATACATTCTAGTCCACTTGCCTTGGCTGCCAGATTAAATCAATGTCATGCAAATAATTCTCATATATTAACAGTGGATGGACTCTTTCTAGACCTTATATGCTATAGATCCCAGTCTCAAAACATACTCCAACTCCATCTAGGGAAGTAGAACTGAGGTTTAAAAAGCAAATCTGTGGTACTGTCTATTGGGCCTCAGAAGTCAGAGGAATGTGGAAACACAAATTTGGGAAAATTTAGGGTAAGAAAAACTGAGACCTGCACTAAGCTTAAAGAAAGAATTATTCTTAGACTTGTGGGTATGGAGTTGACCCAAGGGGGAAATTAAGCAGTTTTTGTTGAGGCACATTAAAGTTGATGTAATAGCAGCATTTTAAAAAAGAAATAGCTAAAAGCACTTTGACTGAAGTTGAAAAGAAAGATGGTAGCTGAATAGAGAGGTAAAATGGTTGAAGTATCTAAAAGAATTTTGAAGCAGAACAATAGATTCATGTTATCCAAAATTTATATATTTTGACCAGGGATTAATTGTGATGCCAAGAATTTTAAAGCAGAAAGCAAAAGTCATTCATATAATTTCAGAAAAACAACTTAGTTTATCCAAATACACTCATATTCTCATAACTAATAAGATTTAATGCTTTGGAAAACTTCTTCAATAAGTTGAGGAATAGCTTTTATTTAGTACCCTATAGAAATTTATTTAACCATTTATATGAAAAACTACCTATTATTTATTGGATGAATTCTTGGCCTTCAATATCAATACTTTTAAATTTAGATATAATTGTACATATTTCCTGTAGAAGGAACTGAATTTAATAATTTTGAGCAATCCTTGAACTGTGGAGCTGTACGCCTGGAACCCTACTAATTCTAAGCTCTAGACAAGCCTCAAAATATATAGGCTGTTTCCCAAGTGCTGCACCCTCGTTTCTCCTTTCCTTGATCTAAAGATCTAAATTCTAATCCATGGACAGAAATCTTCAGGACTAGGTAGTAGCCCTGGCTGGTGGCTCAGTGAATAAATAGGTGCTGGCCTGCGAACCCAAAGGTCTCTGGTTTGACTCCCAGCCAGGGCACATAACCAGGTTGCAAGCCAGGTCTCCAGCCAGGTCCATAGCTGGAGGCAGGTGAAAGGCAACCATACATTGATGTCTCTCACCCTCTCTGCCTCTCTCCCTTCCCCTCTCTCTAAAAATAATAAATAAAATCTTTAAAAAAAAGATTAGTAATATTAAATCTGAGAATAAATATTTTGTGGATTTAATACTAATGTGTAATAAAATAAATGTGAACATTGTTCATTGTTCATTGATCACTTAACTCGAATTTAATTATATCCAGCACTGACCATGAAAGGGACCTCTCTAATGTTAAGAATTTCCCAACTTCTTATCAATAAGCTCTTTTAAGGTTTTTATACTTCCTACTAAGATGTCCTATGAAGATGTTCTTCTTTTGATTGGACTATATAATTATAGCTGGCAAATGTATCAATTTTAGTCACATTTCTGAAATTGTGATAGTAAATTTGGCTACCTGCCAAGATTGTAAAGCACTGGGGACACAGTAACTTCTGGTTGCAAGTAACCATTATTTATAAATTGTGATGAGGATGTGAAATGTGATTAGAACTCCCAGTGTGCCAAGTGTATTAAAGTTTAATGACCTACCCAGTTTAGCTTCTTTGGGACTATTATTCTGTAAATTGAAATTTCTGATCTGTTAACATAAAAGAGTAAAACCTTAATTCAAATCGAAATGGAATTTGGATTATAACTTGTCAGATGTATCTAAACATTTGTAGTGTATATTGCCTTAGAAATGCATTCATTCTTTCATCTTTTTACAAATATTTTTAAAGTACTTTATGTTGGACACTGAATAAATATTGAGCGTATAATGATGAGCAGTAACAACAAAAAATTATACTGACCCTGCCCTCAAGGAGCACAGTGTAGTTGTAGAGATGATAGTAATTAGACACCAAGGCATATAAGTTCAAAATTAAAATTGTGGTAAAGTTAAGGAGTAAAGATGATACTTAGGGGACAGGTGGGATTGAGCAGTAGAAACAAGTGCATTCTAGGAGTTAGTCTAGTTTACCTGTGCTGTATTCTTCAAAAATAATAATTCTTGTGTCTTTCTTTTTTTTTTTTGGCCAAGATTGATAAGCTATGACTGTGATACTTTTTAGGGATTTTGAGTTAAGCTTCAGAGATATATTGTATTTCCTTAAGTCTTGTTTTTAAGAATCAGCTCTCATAGCCAGAGGACAGCCAAATGAAATCTTCTCCACTTTCTTAGATCCATGTACTTGTTTTTCCTTCTTACAGAGTCCTATGTTTGGTATCCACTTATAGGGGGTATTTTCTTTGAGAATTGGGAGGAAAGCATTCCAATTCTAGCTGAAATGTAAGCCATTAATTTTGAATAACCAGGGGAAAGGATTTCTACTTTTTTTTACAATTTTGCAATATAATAGCTCAACTAATGAATATATAATTTTCTTTCCCTTTTGCTTGTCATGCACTGCCAACATGGACTTCTACAAAGGCTCAGGTTGGTGTTGCAATCTGTTTTGATCTTTACTGTTTTCATTTAATGAAAAGAAGCTTTGATGTTTTTTCTTCACAAATCGGCTTTTTTTCTCTTTGTAAATCCTGATCAAAACAATGTTCACAAGTGGAAGAAGAAAATAGTCACAGAGAAGAGTCAGCTTCTTAAATGTTGCTGTTGAATGAATTCCTTTACATCAGCAAAAGGACTATTTCAGAAACCCAGAAAAGTGTTTATATCTGCTTAACTTTACCATGCCTGGCTTATTTTATGGTTTGAAAAAAATAATACTCTGATATTTCAGAATGTTCCAGGCTCTGAAAATGTTTTTGATATTAAATCTGCTCTCTTCAGAGTATATTAGTGAATTGTGCATGATCTCAGTAGGTCCAAACTTAGTAGTAAGAATTCCATACGCAGCTTCCTATTGAGATACTTAATTCTAGAGTCATCAAATTCTTATCAAATAACACTTAGAATATCCAGTTTTCTCTTTCTTGCTCCTTATTTTTAAAGGCATTAATCATTTTTTTCAAGATTACATGAACATCTTGTATAAATTTCAGTTCTTTAGTTGTATAGTTTTAATAAATTCACATGGTGTTTCTGACTAGCCCAATTTTTGTTTGAAATATTGTTGGTCATATAATGAGTAAAAATGTCAGTAATGTGTTTCCGAGGCTCCCTGAATTGCAGGCTAGAACGATATGGGTGGGGGTGTAGGAGCCAGAAGCTAAGTATAGTGAGAGTGAGTTCCTCAGTCACAGCACAAGACAGATTTTATCATGTGCAGGGCTGTACAAGGACTAAAAAGAAAAAATAAAGCCTAGGTAGTTTGAATCACATGCATTGGCAGGGTGGAGGTCAAATAAAATGTACAACTCCAGACCTATCCAGACTTCTTCTGCTTGGGGGTTAAGTAGTGGAGTTTAAATCCAAAGAATGCTATGGTGTCCACCTCCTCTTGTATCAAAGCTTCATCTGAAATGCTCGAGTTGGCTTTTTCTGGTCATGGGATATAAAATCATGACATGATCTTCTCAAGGTTATCTCTCATTTCAGGCTCTAGGCTCAGATAAACGGCCTATTTAGAGGCCAAATGTGCCAAACTTACAAGTTCATTTCACAGTCTCATATTTAACTTTCAAGATTATAATAATAATTGCCCAGATAAATTTTGAGAGTACTACAGAACCCTTTTGTCAGAGTAAAAGTAATGACATTTTGCTGAGAAAGATGTCTGCCACGCAGCATGCCTCCTGCAGCTTGGTGAATTTAGTCTTCAACCCTAAAAGTCATATTCTTATATAAGACTGAAGATGGTGGACATTTTTCTCTCTGAGTTCATGACATATTTCTTTCTGAATAATCAATCCTTTATCTTACTCATTAGTATATTTTATTTTTATTTAACTTTATAATGAAAAATATCCCATTTAAGATTTTTCTCTACAGCTTGGTCATACAAAATAAAATACAAAAACTAAAAAATTAAGAGTTTAATATAGGTTATGATGTCATTTGTAAAATGGACTATAAAATGAAAAAAAGGATAAGCAAATATAAATTGGCAGGCAATAAAATTTCTCTTACAACTTCTCAGCTTTGGCACAGAAGCAGTCAATGACAGCACATATATGAATATCCGTGACTGTGACTAAATCTTGATTTTAAAAAATAGGCAATGTCAGTAAAAATAATTGAGAAAGGACATCTCAAATCCTCTCTACATAAAAACAACAGAAACATGGGCAGAAAAAAAAGTCCAAATGAGGTTTCTCAGAACTCCACCTGGTAACCAAAGATGCAGAAATCTGGAGAACATGTACCTAAGAAAATTGGTTGACTGTTAGAACAGAAAATTTTATTGTATTTTAACTTGTCTTCTAGTCATGACCCTAATCCCAGCTCAGCAGTGGCCTTGAAAGACACTGCCCACTGTCCTAGTGAAAAACAATCATTCTGGCAGCCATTAGAGACCACTGAACAGAGTTGGAGCTTCTTCAAAGCCCTATGTTTTTAAAGAATTGTCATTATTTGACTATCTGGTGGCTCCCTGGAAGACCCCACTTCAGAGTGCTATCTTTGTTTGACCAGAATCAGAACTGGCCCAGTAGGAACAGGTTATTAGTCCCAAAGAGAGACAATTGTTTAACTTGTGGCTGAGATAGTAGCCAACAGTTGAAACAACAGGATGACAAACAGCTTAAAAGGAAAAACTAAGCCCGTGAGTTGTCCCGAGTGGGTTTGGAACACTTTGACCTGTTCTTAGGAATGGAAAGGCCTGTTCCAGTGCACAGGACTGCGCATGTGTCTAGGACAGCTTTACCAGGACTCTCTCACCTCAGGCCAACCTAAGGCTCAGTGCAAGCAGCAAGTGAAGACCAAGGCAGAGCTGTGTGTTGCTGGCTGAAAGCTGAATGTGAGCCACAGAAAACACAAAAGCTACATACAGTACAATTCACTTTATATTAAGTGCCTAAAAAGGACTACCTGTCATGGGAGAGTGTAGATTAGTGTTGGATGGCCAAGGGAGGGGGGAACAGGTAGTAACTGCTCAGGGACACTTTTGCGGGGGAGGGGATGATGACAAGACCCTAAATTAGAAATAGTGGTGATGGTTGCACAACTTAGCAAATATGTTAAAAAAAAAAAGAACATTGAATTGTATACTTTCAAGAATGAACTTAATGATATGTAAATTATATTCCATTTTTAAACAAGAAAGAAATAGGCAGCAGGCCAGATTCAGCCCATGGCCCATAGTTTGTTAACACCTACACAAGAGGAAGGGATGTGTGTCATCATATTTATCTAGCACCTAAGGAAATTGTGAGTCTTGCCAAGCAGAGTGGAGGAAATGTCTGATGAATTAATGCAGGAATAAGTGAGTAAGTGCCAGAGAGATGGCTGCTCTTGTTAAAAGCTCCAACTGTTAAAAGATCTCCGTTATCAGGTTATGCTTTAATAAAAAATAATTTTTGATATACTCTTCTTATTTCTTACTGATACCTTATACTCTACCTTGTATGTAACAAATGCTCCCAAATTAATAATGATTTTAATTAAGTCTTGCAGCATAGGGTTCTTCATATGCCTGAGCTAAAAAATTAGAGACTTTTTGTTTAGGGAGAATCATTTAATGCTCAAGGGAAATGTCAAAAATTGACGTGACTATGGAATTTATAAATCCGCCTTTGTATCCTTACCGGAAATAATAGGGCAATTTTGCGAGTGACCTGGGTTATTCTGCTAGTTTAGGTGATACTAATTGTGCTCTCTTTTTCTGCATGATACAATAGGGCTGTGGAAGGTGAGGGAGCATATAAAACATTCAAAGCATTTTTCTGTCTCTTTCCATCTATTACCTCTCCCAGATTTGGGGGCAATGTTAGCAAGTATTCAAAGTGTATTAGGTATGAGACTACAGGTATACGTTTGATGAAAATGATGCTGTTGAAATAGATGATCATGTATAGTTTCCAGCTCCAAAGCTTCTGTCAACTCCATGCCTTGGTACTAAACTTACTCAAGACAAATATTGCTTATTCTAGTAAACTCTTTCAAGTTTCCAAAGCCTACATACCATGCTGTACTTCTTTTGAAAATAAGTATTAGTTGTCAGAGAGAGAGAGAGAGAAAGAGAGAGAGAGGGAGAGAGAGAGAAATGCTTCACCCTAAGAGTCCCTTAACTGAGCTGCCAGGAAATTAATGTCAGAACCTGAAACAAACCCCTTTCTCACAGCTTCCTTCACACTTCTCTGCTCACTAGACCACAGATAGTCTCTCACCCAGAATAAAGGATCACTTCACCCATCACTGAAATGAAGCCACCCCCACAGAGGACCACATTATCAATTTAGTGGCTCCAACCAAGGAATCCAATAATGGAGGGCAGGAATCCAATACAAGTAGAGTACTTGATGGTACCCATTTCCTAAATTGCTCTACAGATGCTACTTCATCAATGCAAAGCAGCGTTGATTCCTGCTAAGAGGGAATATTTCAGCAGACCCTCAACCTTCACCAAGTGAGGTATGTGCTCAGATCTAGAACCACAAGCCCTATACTTCCTAGAATTCAGTTAAGTTCAGTGTTCATTCATTATGAGCCTGTCAGGGACCCACAGCATGCCAGAGCTGTGTGCAACGTAAGAGATGTGCAACATGAGAAATACGGTTCCCACCTTCTGAGAGAGTTACTTGTCCCTGTGAGCCTGGCTCCTTTATGCCAGTAGGATCTACTTTGACTTAGGCATGGTGAGTGCTGACCACCTTGAATATTACCTGCCTTTAAGGGAAGAAAAAGGCAATCCTTTAGATGCTTGTATTTTTCTTAATTAATTCAAGATGTCCATAATTGGGGAGTGGACATCTATATATACTGCCATCTATATTCAGATCAATCAGACATAAATGCAGCAATGAGAGAATTTTGAATTTGAATAAACCTAAGAAATATCAGACTCCATGAAATCATTTGGATTTCCACTTTCAAATACTGGGACCAGAGTGTAATTACAAGCAACTGGATTTGAATTATTGATACATAATACTAAAATCCCAGTAAAATTAATTACAAAGAAGGCAAAACTTGTAACTTCTGGTGATACCAGCATTATGGTTTGACTAGGTATGATTTTCAGGAAGCATATGCAGAAATTATTTAGGCAATCATTTATTTATTATTTAAGTCCATATACATCTATTGAGTACAGAGTATGAACCAGGAACATAGTGTATAAAACATAGTGTTTTTTATTTGTTTTGCTTTTGCTTTTTAGTACAAAGGAAGGCTGTTTGCAGAAAATATGATTTCTGGAATTCTTAGCCCTTGATAATATTTCAAAAATGCTATTGGTTGCACATGTACATATATATTTATGATTTAACATTTTTATTGAGGCCAAGTTTGTAGAAATGTGCCAACTTTGTGTAAATGCATTCATCAATTATTCTGTAACACATTTTAATGTCTTCATTGTAAAGTTTTCCAAATAATTCATGTTGCAAATACCCAGGGGTAGTTTCATTATTTATGTTGCATATAGTAATATTTATTCTTGTTAGACATGACTTCTACCTTACCATCAGCTGTCTTTCCTTTGGTCAAAATAGGTTTATTAAAATGGAGATCTAGTAAAGGTCTGCATAAACTATTATTTTCCTTCCATAATCATCTTCTGTTTTCATTTTGTGAAGAGCCAAAAAGGTCTATAGTAGTGCTTGTCTCTCTTCACTGTCTGCCCCAGAGGAGAGAGATTCCAACAAAATAATCTTTATTTCATAATGCAACAGCTTTCAATTAGTCCCTATTAACTGTCTCCAACTGATATTAAATTAGGATGGAAATCAGTGCCAAGATCCCAATTTACCGCCATATATGTGAATGGCAGGGATTCCATTACCTAATCAATCTTTTTTAAGATTTTTTAATTTGCTTACTTTTAGAGGAAGGAGAAGGGAGGGAGGGACTAAGAGAGAAACATCAGTGTTTGAGAGAAGCATCAATCAGTTGCCTATCATAAACCCTCAACTGGGGACCTCGATGGGAAATTAAACTGGAACTTTTTGGTTTGCAGGATGATGCCCAACCCACTGAGCCACACAAGTCAGCACATTTATCCAATTTATCTTGCCTGTCATTTCTGCAAAGGTTAGGTTGTGCCATCCTTGGTTATAAAGCATCACTTGTGGCTCTGTGTTTCATTTTAACTTAGCCCCAGATACATCAGGTTTGTTGTGGAAGAAGTCACACTAGAGTTTGTATTTTAAAAAGCCATTCTATGTTGTGCCCAGCCTTGTGTTTTAACAGAGAAAAACAAACTGTTAGAGCATTCTGCAGCCTAAGAGTTGCTTTCTCAAATATTTATCTACCAGAGAAGAAAAAGGTCACTGTACCTGTGTGCACATGTGTGTAACACATAACATCTTTGTGCAAATAGTCTCTTTAGGGATATTTTATAGTAACTTAGTGTTTTTCTTTTGCCTCAAACTATAAAGAAGAATTATGTCTGTTCTTTTTTGGAAATATAGCAGTGATCTTCTCCCCTTCTGCTACTTGTTATAAGATCAGTTAGAAATTAACCAAATTATAAATGGAGTTTACAGGCTCCAATTCTTATGTTTCTCCTTCTTTTTTAAATAGGGGTCTTACTAGGCAGAATAATGGCTATTCTTGATGGCTCCTTCTTCTGTCCTGTTCTCTTTAACTTCCTAATACTATAGAATAAATGATGCATGAGAACTCTAACACACTTCAGTGTAGGAAATGCTTGTGGCAATGGTTAAGAGACTATGGATGCACTGACTGGTGTGGCTCAATTGCTTGGGTATCATCCTACAGAGCAAAAGGTTTCCAATGTGATTTCTGGTCAGGGCATATGCCTGGTTGTGGGTTCTATTCCTGATCTAAGTGCATACGAGGGACAACCAATTCATGTTTCTCTCTCACATTGATGTTTCTCTCCCTCTCCCTCCCTTTCCCTTTATCTAAAAATAAATTTTAAAAAACTTAAAAAAAAAAAAAAAAAGGACTGTGGCAGGGTGTGCCCAGAGCTCTCCTTACATGATAAGAAACATGTGAAAAGGAATTTCTTATCAATTATGGGGCTTTTTTCTTGAATGTGGTCCTGGAAGCCAGTCTTATGCTTGCCTCCTGAGCACATTGCTAAATCTGAGCAAACCTTCCAAAGATCAGATTGCTTTTTGGGTCACAAAAAGCATGCAATTTATCCTAGTTCAGCCAATATCAGAGGAAAGAAGATGGTAAATATGTTATAAAGAAGTTTTCTTGGCAAACCAGAGAGTTTCTGCTGAGCTGCTCATTAGCCAACCTCCCTGGAATTCTGGGCACTTGGAAAGCTGGTGTCTTGTCTTTTCTTCATAATTCTGTTGGTAAAAAAGAGGCAGTTTTCATGTGTCCCTAGGTTCTAGAATATACTAGCATTAAATGTTCCAAAAAGTAGCAGTGATATTTGGGTTGGCTTTCATTTTCACTACCAAATCTGGGTGTCTCTCCTTCCTTGTTAGGGTTGTAACCTTGGTGAAATGAGCAGTTGATCATTATTTCATAACCATAACCTCATACTCAACTTGTTGCTATTTTTCCCTTTCTCATGACCATCCTCACATTCAAAATGACAAATGGTTCACCAGCTTTATTTGAAATATCTTTTGTGATAGAAATCTCATGAGTCTCAGAGGCCCTCATTGTTTACAAATAAGATTCTACCTCTTCAAATTCCCCATTGACTTACCCTGGGCAGCCCAGTCACCAGGCCTCATCCTTGTATACAGTTCATGAGAATTATATTTATATTTTGTGTTGTTTGCTTGATGAATTGACATGTCTCTTGCCCAAAGGAGTTCATATTAGATCACCCCTAACTAGGGCTACTCATTCTTGTCCATTTATATTTAATAGCCCAGCCATATAAAGACAGGATTTCTCTGCCTAATGAGTATACAATTTAAATTATGTTGCTTCTTTATACAAATACATTTTTATAATCTAAAATATATTGGAGAGGCAAGGAAGGGGAGCAGTTTAGACAATAACCTAGTATAAAGGAACCATGGACATGGACAACAGGTGGGATTGACTTTGGGGGGAATGGGTAGGTGGGGAAGGGGACAGAGGGGAGCAAAAAGGGGATGGATGTAATACAACAACAATAAAATTTTTAAAAAAAGGAAAGAAAGAAAAATAATAAAATAAAATAAAATATATTGGTTTGCTAGGCATGATTGAAAAGCATACCTTTTTGAAGCCCATAGGCTTCTTACAGTCACTGAATAGAGAGAAAGTTGTGTGTTTTAAAATATAGGGGTATGGGGAAGGGGACGGGCAGGGGTGGGGGTGGGGTAAAAAGGGGATGGATGTAATATAACAACAATAACATTTTAAAACATAAATAAAATAAAATAAAATATAGGAGTAACATGAATGCTCTCAACTACTGAGAATGAGTCAGGACTGTACGAGACCTCTCCCAACAGGGGCCAATAGGAAAGTCAAGGTTTTCTCCAAAGCCTTCACTTCTGTTGATACTTACATTAGAGTTGCAAGCCTCAGGCCTAAACCCCTTCTCCTTCATTTCCTAATAACCCCAAACAGGACCATAGACCTTTCTGATTTATTTATCCTTCAGACACCTGTTTCTGAGAACCAAGATCTGTTAAGCTCTGCTGTAACACTGCCTGATGCCTATAACTTATAACACTTTTGTTACCTGCCAGGAGGCAGAGTAGTCTTTAGTTCACACACAGGCCTTCTATTGCAACAGAGAAAGAAAGCTTTTCTTTCTTACCTGATTTCCAACAGTCGTAATCTGGTATGTAATCTCTCTCTATCACTCTAGTATTTGCATTAGGCTTCTACACACCTTCTTTTTTGATGGTTAGGGCAGATGTTTTCCTCCCCTCCCCTCACGTCTCCATTGTATAGCCTAATTTCCTCTAAGATACATACCTTTCTTTAGTTTTTATAAGTATTTATTGCAGTAAAAACACTTACTAGGCTTTAGTATATAATACAGTATTCTTAGCCATAGGCGCAGTTTGTCCAGCAGACCTCAGAATGTACTCATTTTGCATAACTGAAATTTTATGCCCATTGATTAGCATCTACTCAATCCCACCCCATCCCCCATTCCCCCCGACAACTGACAGCCACCATTCTATTCTTTGCTTCAGGAAGTTTGACTATACCTCATAGAAGCAAACTCATGTATTTGTACTCCTGTGATTAGCTTTTTTCATTTAGTATAATGTCCTCAAGGCTTATCTATAACCTGTTTTCTAAAAAGCTGTGGGCTCAATTCTGCCAGTTTTAATGGAACTATCAAGCATAGTTGACATAGTATTGCTTTTTTTTTTTTTAATTCAGCTTGCCTGATAACTGCAATCTGTTGCATGAAAATCCAAAGGGCCACCATGGCAGCCATCCACGGCATACATAGAGGTGCTGTAAGCAATCTCCAAAGTGCCATCGGATGTCTTGCCATTCCACAGTCAGTTAGTGGGGGGCATCTCCCAGGGTACAGGAGAAAGCAGTCCAGATTTTGGAGTGAGTTTCCTTCTCTCATTCTATTTTATTATGATTGTTTAAATAGTGCTGTGGAGCAGAGTGGGCTGTGAAGTTCAACTTGCTCCAAGTTGCCTATGTCAGTATGTCCCTCAGCTCTGATACATACCAGGCACAGGGGGGCTCCGATCAGGCTTGCATGTTAGAGCTTAACTGTCCATGCACTTACAGGGTCTGCACAACAAAGAGTCTTCTTGCTGAGAGTCCCTTAATATGCTGTGCACTTTAAGACCATGGTTTAGTTTCATAGTTGCTTAAATAGCACACAAACAGAAACATAAATCTGCTATAGTGAGAATAATACTATATTTTTGTAAGGGTATTTTACTTATTTGCCTTTATAAATCTACGTACAGTACCTCAGCACCAATATCAAAGCTTTAACCATCCCTTTTAGATGAGGGCTTTGGGGCTCCTCTTTATTAAATGCCTTTTATAGTGGGTGGGCTGAGTGTGACATCCTTCAAGATAGTGGGAAATATGGGGGAGAGGGAGGAAGTACATGCAGTGCTTGTGGTCTCATTCAGTCTCAATCCCCAAACCCTGTCCTACCATGAGGAGGAAAAATAGGACTCTAGGCAACAGTGATGGTTTAGCTGTGTATGGATGTTTGTCTTGATTTTGAAGACTCTGTGCTTAAAAGATCAATGTAGTATAAAAAGAAAACAAAAGATTAAAAGAATAAAATAACCAGAAAGATCATCAGTAATATTTAGGTGGAAGGGCAGGAAGGAGTTTTATGGTGTGAATATGGAGCTTAGAACTTCTCAGCAAAAAAAAAAAAAAAAAAAAATATATATATATATATATATATATATATATATATATATATATTCTTCAGTATTCAGTTTTAGAAAAGTGGTTATTCTATACAACATAAGTTTTATCAAAACATAAACAGTAATGTGTTTGTTAGTCCATTTGTTCTTTATATGTAAAGTCAGTGATTCCATGAGTTTTTGATTTGAGGACTTTATGTTCTTAGCCTATATTGGCAAGTGTTCTGAGTGCTTTCAAACTCAGCCATGCTTTCAGATGAAAGTAAAACTTTACTAATCATAACATTGCTTAAATAAATTTTACAAGTGGTGGTCCCAACATGTCTGTGCTTACATTACTCATGAAGACCACAGATAAGACTTGGTATAGCAACGCCTTCAAAGGCCTCTTGCACTGACTCTGTGGTTCTTGGGGTATGTACATCTATTATTATTATTATTATTATTTCAATCCCTGGTTGCTGTAGCTCAGTGGATTGAGCACCCACTGGCCTGCAAATCAAAGGGTCACCAGTTGGATTCCCAGTCAGGGCACATGTCTGGGTTGCAGGCCAGGTCCCCAGTTAGGGGTGTGTGAGAAGCAATTACACATTAATCTTTCTTTCCCTCTCTTTTTCCTTCCCTTCCCATCTCTCTAAAGATAAATAAATAGAATCTTAATAATAAATTTGCAATTTTACTTGTCAATAAATTTTGCAAAGAAAGCTGATTCATTGTTAGCTTTATTTTTTACTTTTAATGTCAAAATTGAAAAGAAAATGAAATATATATTTTAAACCAATGGCAAATTTCACAAAGAGGGCCTGATGATTAACTCAGAGCATTCTGAAGAACTCTTTGTTTGCTGTACTAAGGAAGTTCATGGTTAAAATGCCTGGGGAAAGTAGGGCAGTCACAGGGCCTCAGACTTGAGCATCTGGGCTAAAGTTGAGTTACTCACACCCTTGAGTGTGGCCCATGGGACTTCAGGGTCTTCAGAAAAACCATTACCTGAAATGCTGCATTTTTGAGCAACCCTTAGCACACAATGACAGGCATAATAGTTTTCCCACCGATACCAATGTAACAATGCTTGTGGATATTTTTAACCCACCATCTTCACACAAAAGATTACAACCGTCTAAAACACACAGGCCTGCTCTTTCCTAACACATGGAATTTTAGTTTCCTGAGACACTGTTTGAGATTGTGAACTCTACACCCAAAAAAACAAGGAATGCATTGCTTATGCAATCTTTTTGCTATATAAAGTAATAGGCATTATCCACTACATAGACATCTTTGAAAATTCTCTTCTTGTTTTCCCATTTCCAGGAACTTAAAAATATTAACATTATTTCCATCACTGAAAAGCTATTGACTCTCAGAGCATGGTGCTGTGCCTGAAGAACCTAAATAGGCAGTTGGTGCACTGTTAGCATCACCAGATTGGAAGTCTCAGTCTCATTTTGAGCACCGGCAGTAGATGACTAACCTATATTCTGTAAATGTTATTTTTACCTATCATAAGAGGCATAGTGATATTGTCTAACTAAAATGATTGTGATAATTGAGACCTAAGACATAGAATGTCTAGTCTAAGCTAAAACATTTTATACAACATTACTGGACTGTTGATGGGCACATTTCAGACCACATGGGTTCAATCATATATGTTACACTGTGAACAGACTTAATGGATAATTAATTAAAATGGAAGCAAGAGTTTAATGTGTAATTGTGTAAATGTGGTACTTTCTGGTCATCAGGTAGGTCCTAATGGAGAGGAGTAAAACTCAATTTTTGATTGAATAAGGAAAGGTGTTATTTTGATAAGTTGAGGGAAGGTGTAGCCTAGAAGATCCTTCAGAAGGGAAGGCATGATGCCTGGAGGAAATATAGATAAGGAATGAGGACCCCAGACCTGATCAGAGGCAAATTGTATACCTCATGTTAAGAGCTCATAACATTTGAAGGAAAGGGGAATCCTTAATGCTTTGTTGACCTCACCACTCCTGGAAATCAGTCTTTTCACATTCCAGTGCAACAGCCTCTAACTATGGTCTCAGATGGGCCTTTGAACCATTCTTCAGGTTGGGCAGAGTAGCCACACTGCCCATGATGTACATCTCAATCCTGAAGCTTTCTACTTTGGTCTTAACTGGCAGCTTCATTGGCGCTAAAGGTTATTGCTATAGAAAATTTGAGACCATGAATTTTCCTTTATTTGAATTTTTAAGATTTTATTTATTTTTAGAGAGAGGGAAAAAGAAAGGAAGAGAAACACTGATCAATTACCTCTTATAGGCACCCTGAACCCACATTCCAGACATGTGACCTTATCAGGAATCAATCCTGCAACTTTTCACTTTGTAGGATGACACCCAACCAGTTGAACCATATCAATCATGGCTACTTTACTTTGTTTTTTATTGTGATTGTTGTTGAATTCTTTGCTTCCTTTGAGTCCTTCAACTCTAAAACTCTGATATGTAATAATGATAGCCACTGATGCCCAACTAGATTCCAATTCTCAAGAGAGTCTGTAATGAGAGAATAGTATCAGAAAATCACACTTAATTAAACAAATCAATTACCATGATCAGTGGCTTACTTTAAAAATATTAAATAATTGACTCAATGACTTTGTTTATGATATGACTCCAGAACTAGCAAAATTGTAAAAACACAATTCCCCAATGAAGAAGTAATAAATAGCAGTCACCACTAGGAGAATGTAATGTTACCTCTCTGAGGATTTAGATTTTTCAACTGGCATTTTTTTTTTTTTTTTTTTTTTTTTTTTTAGCACTGATGGCCCTATTAAACCTGTTATTCTCTTCCTAATTTGTACCATTAAAAGATGATTTTTATTTAACATTTCCAAGGCTCAGTTCTCTCCTTTAGAACATTTCCCTATGATTCCCTGATAAAGTCAATGTATTAACACATTTCTAATCTAAAACTATAAACACCAACTAAATAGCAATATGAAATAGGCAGAATAGAAAGGAGGAGAAATTGAGCATCTTGGTAATTATTTTTTATTATTGAATACCTGCTGCTTTTTTGCCTCTTCCAGGCATTTTCAATCCTCTAGGTAAGATTTCTTGCCTGAAGGACAAGGACTCTAAGGAGACAATTTTCAGAACTGTTAAGGGAAGATCTTTCCCATAACAGACTTATCAAGCAGTGCCTATTGATGACACAGTGATTGCAATTCTCCACCAAAGCCCCATAATGGAAAGAAAATGTTTTCATTTGTATTCTTTCTTATTGTCCTTTGAGCTTTGTAAAATACCTCTTATGCATTCCAGTTACTGGGACTGTTTGCTCTCGTGAATTAACTAAGAGCCATTTAGTAACCTGGGCATATTCAAAATGAGTTTTAATTCAACAGAGACTTATTGAGCACTACCCTCCCTTCCATGTCTTGTGAAATACAGGCATCACTGAAACTTCATCCCTACCTGCCTATGACCCACAAATTTGTTTGTTTTAAGTAGTCTCATAAATAAACACTAATAATCCAGATCTGACTTCTGGTTAAATATGCTGAGCGGAAGCCTATTTAGGTATGGAGAGTACAAATTGTATTCCTCTGAGCATATTCTCTCAATATTATTAAGATAAAAGTGGGCACATATGATATTAAGACTAAAAGTTAAAAAGGCTAAATTAATGAGAGAATAGGAGACATCTAGAGGAATGAAAGTGATAACTTGATCAAATGTGTTCGCCCCACCCCCAGCAACCCTCAGTGTGTCCCCCCCAAGTATGTGTGTGTTCTGATGCTATACTTCAGCTACAAGTTTAGCAGATGCATGGGTGGGGGTGGGGATCAAGTAAATCAATGTGACTGGAGAATCTTTAAGAGGTGCTGGTTTTACACCATTATCAAGAAGGTGAGTCAGCATCTTCCTACGTAGACCTGCACCCTGTCCTTCAGTGGCTTGTCATTGAGGTTAGCTATTCTGCCAGAGTTGGAAATCTCTGGAACATTAAAAAACAACAACAAAACAGAACAGAACAGCAAGTCTATGTATCACCAGGTGTTCAAGTGTTTGTATAAAAGGTACATATAACTAAACAGCCTTTCATTTTCCACCTGACCTTGGAGCTTTATATGAGAGGGAGGACATATAAGCTCAGCTTAGTATTGACAATTTTAGAAAAATGGGTTCATGTCAGATAGGATATCCCACCCACTTGCTTATAGACAGATGCATAGTGAAGTGTGGTGAAAATTATGTTTTTAATTAATCTTCTATCCCCTATTTGTGCAAAGTGATTTGACAGACTTTCTTGTTTCTCGTATGCAAGCCCTTAGCTTCCTGCAAATTGTCTAATACATATTAAAAAGCTTATAGAACAAACTTATAAATTTACTGATAGCTTCACTTCCATCATGCAATTGGGTCAGCTAAACCTTCAGCTGTTATCAGCTTAGTTTCCTGGTAGCTGTTTGGTGGGGGTCATGTCTTTTCATTTTCATAGATTTTTCTCTTATCTCTAGTATCCTATGAGTTCTTTTAGCACTTTCTCCTTTACAAGTTATTCTAATGTAGACACTGCTTCTGACCCTTTCATTTCATTCCTGTCAGCATTTGCAATATAAAATGTGATTCTTTTATTACTTAATTCCCTGTTTTCCCTACACCAATTTCCACTTCTATTTTCCATCTCCTTTCATTTTGCTCTCACATATTTTTCACTTTGTGGTTTCCCTTATCCTTGTGCACTTTACATGAGTCAAATAGAACCCCACAGTTAAAAATATTTTCTGACATTATTTGTGATTCCAAAGATGTATGCTCACAAATAACCTTTTCTCATTTGATTTCCATCTAACATGCCGAAAGTGCTCCAATCTTGTTTTCTGGTTATCCCATTACATAGTGCTTTCCCTTACATTTAGTATAAACTTGGAAGTAATGGTTCTATTTGGATAGCACTGCCTAGTCATCATTTACAATTTTATGGAATCAGAATGGCAAGGGGTGGAAAAGGACCCAGACTTAAATTCCTTACAAGGAAGAGCGTTAATTAACTATTTTGATAATAGGTTGAACCACCCTTGATCAGCATGCTATACTAAAACCACCTTTGTGGTCTAGAATAAAATATTACACAATGGAACAGTTTTTGTTTGTTTGTTTATTTGTTTTCCTTGCTGAGGTAGAACACTGTGCTCTATATTAAGGACTAATGCATTTTAAATTCAACCCCAGTGAGGCAGACAAACTCAATTGACTACACAATGGGATACAATTTCAGGGGGCGAAAATCACAAACAAATACTTAGGAACTAAGAATTCATTTATAGCATTCATTGATTGTATTTGCCATGAAATTGTAAATATTCCAAGTCAATAATCATGCATTGCCTCTAACAGACAGTATTTGTTGAGTATGGTGTGTTTGTATGTTTTAGGTATGCTCTGAAAACATACTGCCAATAGTTAAATTCATATAAAACCATAATGCCCAAGAGGGTAAATGATTGCCTATTAGTATTGAGGGCATAAACAGAAATTTTCGTTACAAAAATACCACTCTTGTTATGCATTCTAAAAACTTCTTATGTTCAAGAGTAAGTTTTCCTTACCTGTATTTGTTTCAAATGACATCTTAACGTACATCTGAGAATTCAGTATAACATATAATTGAGAGTTGAACCATCTAATAGATGCTGTGTGAGTTCTTTGAGCAAATGAATCACAGAATTCCTCTTTTCATTGATAGGAAATGACCATCCTTCATTCTCTTTTGCAAAGTCTTACAATCATCACATTTTACTTGATTTCTTTTAGGCAAGTCAGTAATTTCAGAGAAACCAAATATATCTTGCTTTTTTGCATGTAATTTAGTTGTTTGGACCAGAGTGGTGTTCTTAAGTTATGTTCAGGCGGTATTACAAAAAGATAGACAGTTTTTGCGTGACTTGAATAGTTTAATGTAATTTTTTTTCTGTTCCTATCCTACACAGGTGCATGAGGCAGTCCCATGTTACAGTGAGTGCAATCAGTATTCCTGGGCTGTGGAGCACTGGTCTCCATGCAAAACCCACAACGAGCTGAGGTCCCTGCGCTGTGGAGGAGGAACTCAATCTAGGAAAATCAGGTGTGTGCAAATGAAAATATTCGGGAAATGGGGTAGCGGAACTTACATGCTTCTGTGGAAACAGGTGTTGTTTATCCAAATACACCCGGATTTTCACACAGTGTACTCTGGCTTTTGCTCATTTTTAAGTATCCATGGAGCACATGTGCCCTAAACTGCCTTGGGTGTAGTGGGGTGTCCTGTGCAATGAAGCCACACTCCTTAGTGTTTCCCACAAGTGACTGCAGGGGGAAAGCCACTGCTAGTACCCCTCTCCAGACTCATGGCCATCACTGTTAACAAACTAGGAGATTTTGATTGTGTGGCCATGTTTCTTAGAAGAAGAGGAGTTTAGGACACAGACGTACCCCGAGGAATAGACCATGTGAAGTCACAGGGAAAAGTGGGACATCCGTGAGCCAAGGAGAGATGCCTCAGGAAAACCCAGTTGATTCTGCCAGCACCTTGATTTCAGGCTCCTAACTTCTACAATTCTAAGAAAATAACTTTCTGTTGTTTAGGCTGCCCAGCATGTAGCATTTTGTTATGACATCCCTAGCCAACTGACACATACTCACTGTGTTATATGATTTATATGTATGATCACATTTAAATGTGAGGCATATTTCCAGGCATCTTGGATGCTAAACCATTATTGACTCTACTAGCATGTCATTTTAATGACTAAAACAGCTTATCTGTTCTCTTTCTTTAAAACCTACACACGGGAGGACACCTTCATGGCTCATTCAAGACTGTTCTCATTATTAATTTAAAAATATCTTTGAATATTTGCTTTCTATTATCAAGGATTGTTCTAGGAAGTGGATATTTAAAAAGTGAACAAAAAGTTTCTGTCCTCAAAGAACTTATAGTGGCTGAGGAAAATATACATAAATAAATATATTGGAAAGTCTTTGTCATGAAATGCCAAAAAAAAAAAAAAAAAGTAAAATTGGGTCAGAGAGATGGAGAATGCCATGCAGGGGAGGTTGAGCAGCAGTATATTTGCGAAGAGACCTGAATGAACGTGAAGATCTATAGAAAGAGAATTCCCAGGAAGAAAAAGTGTCCAAAGCAGGAACCTTCTTGGGTTGTTATAACAAGATGAATAAATAACACGCTGCGCAGAAGGCTGGTGTCCATGCTCAAATCATGTAGTCATTTAAAACAATGTAAAAGGAGATTATTCCTTTTACTAACCTTAAAAAGATAAAGAAATATATTCTCCTCTAGAGTCTCTGGAAAGGAATGTAGCTGTGTCAAAGCACTGAGCCTAGCGAATGAGACCCACTCTGGATTTCTATACTACAAAATTGTAAGAAATTTAGATTGTTTAAGACACTATGGTTGTAATATTCTCAGGATGTAAACTTGAACTAACATCTTTGTTTTCAGTATGAAGGCCCTTTTTATGACCCTTTCCAGATAATAAACCTGCAGATTCCTCAGCAATAGGGAGGGGCCATCCCCTCACTGTGAGGATTGCAGGAAGGGATCTGAGGTCCTAGGTACTTAGACATACTTGCAA
Organism: Noctilio leporinus; assembly: GCA_004026585.1. Lineage (NCBI taxonomy): Eukaryota > Metazoa > Chordata > Mammalia > Chiroptera > Noctilionidae > Noctilio > Noctilio leporinus. The sequence goes on along the minus strand of PVIW01005240.1, from coordinate 77,894 downwards.
TAAATTCTCCAGTTGTTCAGCCTCACTTTCATTCAGATTCCCAGAGGTACTCAGGGCCATAAACTCCCAATAATTAATGTGTCCTGTGGGGTAAATGGAGTTAGTTTCTTTGTTTTGCCTCGCAGACTTAGTATTCAGAGTTCTTAGTGTGTTAAGGCAGTAACCAGGAGCCCATCCATTTTCATTTTATTGCCTTTGTCTTCTCCCTTGTTCTTTGTCCTTGCAGGGGAATGCAGTTCCCTCTCGCTTGGCATGTGTGTGTATAACAAATTATTGTAATATTGTATTTGTGGCATACTGAGAGTAAACAAAGATAAATGCGTAAGTTCAACTGGACATCATTGGCCAAAAGTCATAACTCTTCTTTCTTAGCGAAGTAATAAAAGGACATCAGCTCAGAGTAGTCAGTCAAGAAGAAAAGCAATTTCCATCTCTTAAGTTTGTCTAAGGAAGGACAAATAAGTCATCTTGTGGTTTCTTCATCCACTATTAACTATTACCACTGGAGAAATTAAAGTCCATAGATAACTCTATACTATGCCTCCCTATGTTGGAGGCCATTACACACTTAAGTCTTCTTTCTGTCTGCTATTTTCTGCAAACCTCCTTTATATAGTATTTTCTCATTACTTAGCACCTAATGAAGTTTATTTTGCACCAGGTGATTGACTACTTTTAAAATTTCCTGAATTTTTAAGCAATTCTTTATGTGAAAAATAAACTCCCAATGAATAGGAAAATTCATTTCAGCAAAGCGTGATTTGGGAACTACCAAAAGTTCTCCTGCATAAGGCTCTTAAAATGCTTACCCCTTCCTTGCCTGTGGCATTGTGTCTGAAATAATGAGGCCAGCAAATGACACTATTTATCTCCTTGTCTTTGTCATCTTCACTTATTTTGATCAATATCACTAGAAGAAAATATTTGTATCAATAAAGATCTTGCCTGTCACTTTTCCATCCTGTACCCCAGCATTCAGGCAAGGGTGTGGTGCATAGCAAGTCCTCAAAATCAGTTACTAAGTGAATTATTATTAACAGATAACTTTGTCTCTCAACACCTAGCCAAAGAGGCTTACACATAGTTAGTCTTTATTAAACATTCTTCAGAAAATAATTGAAAAATAATCTTCTAATTGGTATGTACTATAAATGCAGAGAAATGCCCACATCATAGAGCTGGATCTTGGTGATTTTTTTACAATGTAAACACACCTGTGTAACAACCCAAAGATCAAGAAACAAAATGCTGCCAGAACTACCTAAGTCCTTACAAGTCAGTCATTGTTCCCCCAAGGGTAATCACCATTCCAACTCCTGAGACCACATATGACTAATATCAATTCTTAATTTTATATCAATGGAATTATAAAGGAAATGTTATTTTGTATCTAGTTTCTTTTGTTCAACATTATATTTGTAAGCTTTACCTAGCCTATTTTATGTCACAGTAGTTCATAGGTTCTCACCAGTCTATAACATTCAATCTGGTTTGATTGATTATGAATAGCAGTGCCATGAATGTTTTCAGTCATTTTTTATAGTGTCATTTGTCTACATTTCTTTTACAGATGAATGTAGAAGTGAGATGGTTGGGACACACAGTGTGTCTATGTTTAATTTTAGTAGACACTGACAACTGGTGTATCAAAGAGTTTGTGCTCTAACCAGCAGAGTAAGAAGAATTACAGTTGTTCCATATTCTTGCCAGTCCTTGATGTTTTTCATGTTTTAATTTAAGCCCTTCTGACTGGTATATGAGGTATGTAGTGGTGTAAGACTTTGCTTTTTATTTGATGGAATCAGAGGCATGACCATTTATCTAGCCTTCACCAGCATGTGCCTCAGAACTCATCACCAGGTAGTCCACACAACTATAATGTGTATGTCTATACGTGTGCCCAGCTGCTACATGAAAATACTTGCTCATTGCCCTTGGGTTTATGATACTGAAAGTTCTTACTCACTTGCAGAAAACATCTAAAAGGAAAATGTGTTCAATTAATTTTTACTTTACTTTGTCATGACCTTAAATGTGTTGGACAAAATCCAGGAGGTTTATATGCTATGATATGAGATGGAAGTCTAGGAAAGGTCTGAAGAATCACTGGAACCATGAAGACTCTAGCTATTACAAAGTGATGGACTTACTCAGAAGAGAGCCATTTAAGATCTGCAATGAAAATAAAATTCACTCTGGATATATTGGAGGTCTTTTTAGATAAGAGTTATTCAAGGACAATAGTGTCTCTAGTCCCCATTATTTTTTGCTTTGCTGAGTGAAAGGTTCTGCACAGAATTGTCACTCAATAAAGGCCTACTGGATTTTTTTCTGGTTTCTCTGCATGTTTATGTTCCAGGAGTAAGTGATTGTGATGCATCCTATTTTTAATTTATTCTTGACTTTTAAGTGATCAAAGTACCTTGTGATCTTACCTTACAGATGTGTGAACACGGCTGATAGTGAAGGTGGAACAGTGGCTAACAGCCTCTGCAGCCAAGATGAAATGCCCGCAGAAACCCAACCCTGCTCTCTTCTGTGTCCCAATGAATGTGTCATGTCCGAGTGGGGACCTTGGAGCAAATGCCCACAGGTAATTTCTCTTCCTTGTCAATACCCTAATCTTCTGGTGCTGCCTTCATCATTCTCTAGTCATTCACAGAGCAGCTCTCAAAAGCATTCTTCTGGTAATAGGGGAACATATTTTTACCTAAGAAAGAAAAGTAAAAAAAGAAAATGATCAAAAAATTCAGCTATCTAGATTGAGCAATTTAAAATGCCAGGACTTGATCACGGGAACTGAACAAAGCAAATGAGCCTGTAATGATAACACTGGGATTTGAATATACTCCCTTTGTTAAAGGGGTATTTCTGTCTTTTTATTTTAAGATTGTATTTATTATTTTTAGAGAGAGGGGATGGGAGAGAGGCAGAGAGGAAGAGAGACATCAATGTATGGTTGCCTTTCACCTGCCTTTAGCTAAGGACCTGGCTGGAGACCTGGCTTGCAACCTGATTATGTGCCCTGGCTGGGAATCAAACCATCGACCTTTGGATTTACAGGCCAGTGCCTTATCCACTGTGTCATCAGCCAGGGCCGAAGGGTCTCTTAAATACCCAAATGATTCTCATTGTAATCTCATGGTTCTGTTCCATTTCATTGTGGCAGAATCAATTTTATCTCAGTAGCTCAACTTACTGTGTAATTTAGCTTCTGTTAGTGATCATCTAATTTTTTTCTTTTACTGCATTCCCAATGATGAGGTATTCTCTGGGTCCATTTTTCTAAAGCTCACAAAAAATCATTTTTGAAGTGTAAAATATTTGCTTTTATTGTTTATTTAAAAACAATGAAAACATAACCGAATATGCCACAATAAGTGTTCTTCAAGTAGTGTGCTTCACCTTAATATCTTCAGAAAATACATTTTGATATTCAGACTTGTATTTCTGCTTAAATAGCTAAAAAAATAAAATTAGGATAAGGAACATATTATGTGGATCCAAACATTAGAAGGGAAATCATTAGGATATTTTTAATTTAATGGTGATACTGTTTGTAGAAAGACTATAGAAGATCTTTATATGAAAATGAAAAATATGTTTGAAATCAATTACTGTTGTATATTTGCATTTTTAACCATTGATTCCTTATTATTGCAGTGTTATCTTTTACATTTCTTTCATTATATTCCTGAAAGAGAATTGCTTTGTAATTTTTTAAAATTTGTTGAGTTTCTGGGAGTAGAACGACATAACATTAAGATGCAGAAATATCAAAAAGGATACTTTGTAAGAATAGAATGTGTGTCCTGTGACTAACTTATTTATTTTGGGTAACTTGAATATAATGAATATTAACATGTATTGAGTACTTACTGTTTATAAGGCATAGGTAAGAATTATTCCCTTTAGTCCTTGCTCCAGTTCCATTAGGCACATACTATTATCAGTGCCATTGTACAAACCAAGAAACTGATTTTCAGGAAAGTTAAATAGCTTACACAAAATTCCACAGTGCTTAAGTGAAGGAGCTGGACATGAACCTTAGTCTGTTTGATGAAGCCAGAGCATTTGCTTTTATACCTTTGGTTCACTTATTTTAGAAGAATTAAAGTTAGACTCAATATTTCTCTTTAAGATGCACCATTTATTTTAAGAATAAAGTGAGATACTTTTAGCAAGTTATAATTGTGTGATTATTAAATGACTGAATATATATATATATATAATCACACTTTAGAAAGTGTGGTAACATACAGTCTTTATTAGTCAACTTGCAGAAGCATTAACAACTGATAAAGTTTAAATATAAAGGTCATGATTTCTCTCACTTCTTTTCTGATTTTGCACAGAAGAATCCGTTAAGCTATGATCACTGTGCAATGAAAATGTTGCCTTCTTTAGTCAAAGTATCTGACTACTAAGCTAAAATGTTTGTTGTAGAAGCATTTTATACAGTTTTGTGATAATTGGCATCCTGTGCTTGTTTCTTTGGGTTTCTACAAGATAATTTTCTTTAAGATTTGTTTTTCTATATATTTTTGGAGTGTTAAAGTTGAAGACAGAGAAAATATTTTAACCTCCTTTTATGTGTCTGGAAGCTGACATAGTTACTTGCTCTTTACCATGAAGTTGAGAGGGTTGTCTTTCAACTGCTTATGTACCTTCAAAGTTACATAATAATAATGTAATAGCAACAAAATAACTATGACAACAACAATAATAACTTTCATTTAGCACATCTTGGATAGCTGACATTGTGCTGGAGTTTCTAACAACTCTGTGCTATGATGATAGACATTATCCATGGTCACACAGGTCTGTCTGACCACCTTAAAGTAGAAAAATACTAATTAGCACTCACAATGTATACATTTCCCATCTGTTGATATATTGTGTGACTTTAATACATTGCAACATCTTAGCATAATGTGCCAATGCCATAGATGCTTAAACAGTACTTGACAATGATCATGATCATGATAATAGCAAAGTTAGCAAGCTGTATCATTGTGCCTGAAGTTTAGTTAGCACATTAATGTGCATTTTCTGAGGGGAAAAAAACATTTATTGTGTAATTGTTCTCTATACTCTGTTGAATCACAGTACAATATTGGACACTATTTTACAGAATTCTCCTTTGATAGTCTGCATTGTGACATATATTAATAAAACAAAATTCACTATGTTTTTGTTTCCTCCTCCTTTTTCTCCTGACAGTTCTTTAAAGCCAAACACTGAAACAAAAACAAACAAAAAATAAACTAACCCTGCCTGGCTCAGTAGCTCAGTTGGTTAGAGCATTATCCTGACTTGCCAACATCGCAAGTTTGATCCCCCAGTCAGGACACTTACAAGAATCAACCAATGAATGCATAAAAAGTGAAATTGGAACAACAAATTGATGTTTCTTGCTCTCTCTCTCTCCCTCTCTCCCTCTCTCACCGCACCCCCTTCTCTCTTGAAAAATCAGTAGTTTTTAAAAACTCAAAGAAAAAATAGAGTACTTCTGATATAAAAATATACATAATTTGTCTTATGTAGCCACAAAATATTCTGAAAATTATACTTGGATTTAGCTATAAAAGCTATATTTGATATGAAATATCTTAATATGTTTTTAAACATGGTAGATTTTCCAGTTATTTAAAAATAAGTTAGCAAAACCAGTTAATTAAAATTATTTCTTTGATTCCCAGTATATGTCCTGTACTCTGAGGTCAATAGTATATGACCGAGCATCACAAGCACTGAGGAGCTCACAGTCCTCCATGTATTTATAAAAATATACTGTGTGGGAGGGTTCAATAGCTGAGTAGCAATGTTTATTAGTTCACACAGTATCCACTAGTGAAGTAGTGATACTATATAAAATGATAAAAAGTATACTTCCCAACTTCTGGGGCAATGCCTTTCACCTACAATGTCTGTTAACACACAGCTCCTCTGCCCCATCCCAGAGGCTGCAATTGGTAGGTCAGGGTAGGGCCTATGAATCTAGCATGCTTTAATGTAAAAGGAACTTATGAAATTGTACACATAAAAACCCTTGTAATATTCCCATATGTGTATAAATACACATGCATATATGTGCATACACACATATGTGCAAATGCATAAATATTTAATAGTTTATTTGTTACCTATTCCTCACCTAATTTATCAGTTTTTGTCTTTATTTTTTATGCTTCAATATTACTGAAAATCTATAGAATTATATATTCTTCAAGAGAGGTTAATAATTTTCTGAATTCAGACACTGTTCAGCCCCTGGCATCTCTGAACAAATATATGTTTCTCTTAATTTGTTCCACCAAACCCTACAGAAAAGTTCTATTAAGTAATACAGATTCCCTAGTTATGACGTGGAGGCTTCACAAAGGAATTTCTTAATCAATAATATTGATATGAAAAAGCAAAGAGAATCTCGGAGAGAAATTTCTCAACTGCTATATACTTTAAAGAAGCAAGTTTTTAGGAAAGATGACTCAAGTTTAGCAAACCAATTTAAACTTTAATTGATTCACTTCAATCTGAATGCAGTCAAAGCCTAGCTAGAACTATAGCCTGGCATCCTCTTACACTGCAGCAAATAGATATTCAGTACACATCAGTTCAAGTGCAGCCATCTTGGTCAGTGATTCAGATCTTTGCATTATCACCAAGACAACCTTTGAAGAAGGATCAAAACAGAAGACTACATAGAGTTTCAGTATAATCAAATATGAATTCTGTCATAGACTTAATATTATGCTTCAAAATACATCTTACTTCTATACTCTTGTCTAGCTCTTTTTGAGCATAGGATACTTTAGTGAAAGCCAATGTGGGTAGATATCACCAGCTACACACTGCCATTACTTCTGCAAGTAATGACACTTCTTGAAAAGAGAAAGAGAAATGCACTCCAGTTTTCTGACACATGCTCCAGACTTAAGCATTTGAGGTTAAGAAAAATACACCTTTTTTTTTTTTTTTTTTTCATGGTGTTCCATCCAGTATTACTTTTGGTAAATGCCATCAACAATGACATTCCATTACTGATGACTCAGCATTTTCAGCACCTTAACATTACTCCTGAAAGTTATATTTCCATGAAAGCAAATTACCCCCGTGTTTACTGCTAGTGCTCAGCAGCAAGCCCTTCATCAGCTTGTGTTCACGGTCTGGAACATGCAGGGCGACAACCTACATTTGTCTCTGGAGGGTACATCTAATGTTCGTGACCCTCAAACTGCCTAGTGCTTTTCTTTGCCCACAACTAAAAGCCAGAAGAGAACAATTAAAATGTTTCATATTTTGCACTGAAAATTCTGGTTGCTTCTGCTAAATTAACATTGGGTTATGTCAGTAGCCTATACTTCATTACTTTAGGACTTGTGGAATATTTTACCCCTGTGTGCAATGAGGTTTAATATTACTTAGAACCATTAATATTTCCAGAACCATATTAGGCCCTGCAGAAGGGATGCCTCATCTTGTGCAGTGTAGCAGCAAATGACAATCAGATGAAAGCAGCCTTTGCACTGTTCCAGTTTTTAAAAATTTAGTAGTAGTCTTCTTCCTTATACAGTGATTTATCTGAATCTCACTGTCACCAATATAAAATATAAAATGAGGATTCCACTGTTTTCAGTCTCCCTCTTTCTTTTCCTTCTCTACCTTTATCTCTATAATAAAAATTGTCTCAAAAACAGTATAATGAATCCCATAAATTGGTCAATTCACTCAACATTAATCACCAACTTCAAAAATTATCTACAGACCTGGTTGGTGGCTCAGTGGATAAGTGCCAGCCTGTGAACCCAAAGGTCGCTGGTTTGATCCCCTGTCAGGGCACTTAACCAGGTTGCAAACCAGGTCTCCAGCCAGGTCTGTAGCTGGAGGCAGGTGAAAGGCAACCGTACATTGATGTTTCTCTGCCTCTTTTCCTTCCTCCATGCCCTTCTCTCTAAAAATAATAAATAAAAAATTCTTTAAAAAAAGCTAAGATAAAATTATCTACATATGACAATTTTCTTTCTTCTCTCTTCTTTATTCTATAGATGACTTTAAAGTATGCCCCACACTTTATATCATTTCATTCATGAATACTTTTACATATCTTAAGAGATAATGACTAATGACAGTTACAGCAAAATATAACCACAACACTTTTTTACACCTTGTAGGAGTTCATTTTTCAAAAAAACTAAAAACAGGACTCATACAAAGTGTCAAAGTTAATTAACTTATTAATGATTAAGCCAGCATGATGGCAAGGCTGGTCCAATAAAAATCGGAGAGAGCAGAGAACTTTCACTTCTAGCAATAATGAAATATTATTGGATTTATTTGAACTGTTTTGATTTATGCTCTCATTTAAACAACTAATAAAAGAGCAAAATGTATGCAACAGTTGTCAGACATTGGACAACCGGTAGCCTGGACCTATGATCCTGAGGGAAGAAAAACCAAGTGGATTGAGCCTTAATGATCACCATGGTTTCAGGACAGAAATATTTTCAGGGTGGTGGTGCCAGGAATGGAATCATAACAAAGCATAGCAAAGAGCCAGAGATCTGAGAGCTGAGAAATAGAGAAAGCTGACGTATAAAGAGCACATGCTGAAGAGGGTTAAGTTAGGCACTGAAAGAAATCTAGATATCTAAATAAGGGTTTCTCTGAGTTCTTGTCTAACTTCTCATGTATACATGTAAGGAGTGAAACTCTGTAAGTAGAGGCAAAGAATGGCCTCTAATTGCTGCCAGGTGTAAGCATTCCAAAGCTCACACAGGCCTTGGAGACATTTTAATTCCATCCAGGCAACACAGAGATACTTCTTTGAGCCCTCAGGCCATTGGATAATGACCAAAAGAGTTGTGCCTTAGGAGGCCCTAGGGTAAATTCTATTCTAGAATTTCCCTAATGAAATTTAAAGACAAACCTTGGAAAAGTCAACCTGATCCACAATTAATCTTACTATATACACAAATAAACATTAACACATTTAAATGTAATAAATGTAACATTCATAATGTCTAGGAGTACTTAGTGGCTAGAATGCATGTTAGGGACTTTGGTCACACTGGTAATATTTTGTGTCTTGAGCTCTGGTCAAGTTATATGGGTGTTTTCACTTTGTGAAAAGTCATGAAGCTGCATTCCTATTGTTTGTGTATTTTTCTGTAAGTATCTTATACCTAATTACCATATATCTGAAGAAGCAACAAATTCTGACCTATAAGCAAGAGGAAAACCAGTCAATGGAAGCAGAAACAGAAAATAAGTAACTTGAAAACAGCTGTCTTAGAAATCTAGAATACAATGTCTGAAATTTAAAAAATCTATCAAATGGAAATAGTAAAACATTAGACTGTGTGAAATAAAAGATGAGTGAACTTTAAGGTAGTAATATAAATTACATTAAGGCAGATAAACTGAAAGAAAATGAGTAGATTAAGTGATCTGTGAAACTTTAAGAAGTGGTATAAAATAACTATTCAATATAATTGAAGTCCTTTCAGGGGCATGGGTACTGAACAGAAAAATATTTAAAGTAATGGCTAAAATTATTCTATATGTGTCTGTTGTTCTCAGAGAATATTATCTGGATCATATAATCCTGGTTGACAATACTCTAACAACAAAATAGGGAAAAAATGCTAGGGGTCTCAATGTTTTTATTACATGAACAATCTTCCACTTTAATTCCTTTATTTTCAAAATGGTAGTGCCATGCTCAACTGTACCTAGGTTGCCAGTGCAAAAAAAAATAATTGTTTTTCCTTTAAAAGAAAAATAAAGTTCTAGTCTTACTTAAGAGTTGTGGAAGGCAGGCATCTGGCTATGCCTATGGGCAGAGGCTATGTAGGTATCTAATGACTTCAAAAACTCACTTTCACTGAGTACTCTAGTTTTGAGCCTAATTCCACCCCCTTTTTCATTTGTACTTGCTGCTCAAATTCTTAGTTTCTGAAGCTTTACAGAACAAATCAGGTGCCAATTTACCTATTGCTGATTTGGGACTCAGTACTCTTAGGTCAGCTAGGAAAATTATCACATCAGTTTTTCAGTTTCTTCAATGTTGTTGCTTTTGCACTCTTACATTATTATCATATAATCATTTGTACACCTTTAAAAACAAATTCACTTACTCTTGCTTTAATCCCTTTAATGTCATTTTAATAGTAATTCTGGAAGGAGTTCTATAAAATTGTCTGTCTTTAACCAAAATCTTAATCTTAACACAATTTATGGTATATCGTACCACAGAGCAGTGTTAAATGTTATGAAACTAAGTTTCTTGCATAGAAATTTCAGCATTACTCTTTTAATATGTGTTTCTAATACTTTAATTACAAAAATTAATTTATCTGATATTTAAGTTTGTACATAGTGTAAGATAAGCTTTTCAATTAAATTCCAAATGAGTATTTTTCCACTGACTTTTTCTATGTTTATAGTCTTGGTATTTTTTTATTTGTTCGTGAGAATTTTATTTATATTCTTGTATCCAATTAAAATTTTCATTACTAGCACTATTGTTTTTTTCAGTATACATTTATTTTTTAAAAAAATTATTTTTCATAAGGTGCTGGCCTGCGAACCCAAAGGTCACAGGTTCGATTCCCCAGCCAGGGCACATAATCAGGTAGCAAACCAGGTCTCCAGTCAGGTCTGTGGCTGGAGGCAGGTGAAACATAACCATACATTGATGTCTCTCTCCCTTTCTGCCTCTCTCCCTTCCCCTTTCTAAAAATAATGAAATAAAATCTTAAAAAAAAAAAGTATTTTTCTGTTATAGTTTTCCCATTTTAGTTCCCTTACTCTCCCCTGCTCTGCCCTCCCCATCTCCTCCCCCACAGTCAACCCCCACATGTTGTCCACATCCTTGGGTCACTTATACCAGTTCCTTGATTGAATTCTTCCCAGTCTTTTCCTCTTTCTCCCCCTGCCTACTCCCCTCTGGTCACTGTCAGTTTGTTCCCTGTTTCCATGCTTCTGGCTCTATTTTCTTTGTTTGTTTTGTTCACTGGTTTCCTATATTAGGTAAGATCATTGGTATTTGTCTTTCTAACTGATTAATTATCATGTCTAATTACACCCTTGGGTTTTATGTACATCTTCTATCAATTATGTTTTCTAAATATCCTCACTAATTCTACTGGAAATTTTTAATTAGTTAACATTCTTAGGTGTTTCTCATCATAATATCTATATAACAGGCAAACAATATGCAAATAATGATTTAATCATTCTTTTATCCTAAGCATACTTAATTCATAAGAACTTTCTAAATAATAGAAAACTTAAAAATTATGTCAGTCTTTTCCTGATATTAATAATATTATGTTTGAGCCATTTTAAATAGTACTAATATTTTTCAGATTTAAGAATTTTTTCTAAATTTAACATATATGCAACTATAATATATCTATATATAAATAGGTTTTCAGAAATGACCATGTTATCAAATGTTTTGTACTGATACAATTTTGAGAATTTGTCCTTTATAAGTATTATGACTTTAAAATAGATCTTACAATTTTGCAATGTACATTTATTCTTAAACTCTACTATTTGGTTATAGTCTATATTTTTAATCATTTTTATATTTTACTTTTCAATTACAGTTGACATTTTATACCACAGCAGTAAGACATTTTTGTAACTTGAAAATTTAGTCTATTATTATTTTAATAGGTTCAGAATATCTCTCACTCCCAGCCCAATCCTCCCATTTTACAATATTGGATTTAATATTATGCTTATTTGGAGAAGTTCATTTGAAAAGTTTCTACATTTTTTTCTCTGAACCAATTTTTTTTTAAATATAAAAATTAGTTCCCTGAAATTTTAAACACATCTGTAGCAAGAATATTTTTCAATGGTATATTTTTGACAATATTTCCAATTTCTCCTGAAATTACATTCTTTTGAAACCACTTTGAGTAAAATTTAGTTATTTTTGGAATGCATAAATATAGCAAATTTTGCTTAATTTAAAATATTCAAAGTACACATTCTGTTTTAATTCATTTAATCTCATATGACTATAATTATGCTCACATATGTATATATGTCTTATATATGTGTGTATGTGTGTGTGTGTGTGTTTCTGGCATTTTGATACTTCTATTCTGGTACTGGTGTTTGATTATTGGTTTAGTCTGTTTTAAATGTATTTTCAATATTTAATAAGTATTTTTCTGTCATTCATATTTATTTTCCTTTTTGAGAGTGTATACATGTTTTTATTAAACTTTGAAAGAAAAAATACTTCTTAATCAATATTTTAAAGATTTTTACCTCATTGTATGAATTTATAAATACAATATGCTTTTCCTGATACTGTACAAGTTTATTACAATATTATTGACTATATTATCTATGCTGGTCATTACATCCCCACAACTTATTTATTTTATAAATGAAAATATGTGCCTCTCATTTCCTTCAACTTTATCACACTTTCTCCCACCTCTTCCCCTCTGGCAACCATCCTTTTTTTCTTTATTTTTATGAGTCTATTTCTGTTTTATTTTATTTATTCATTTTCTTTTTTAGATTTTACATGTAAGTGAAATTATAATTACCTCTAGTTCCACACATGTTATTGCAAATAGCAAGATTTTATTCCCTTTTTGTGGATAATATTTTGTTGTGTGTATATACCACATTTTCATTATCCATTTATCTATTGATGGACACCTAGGTTGCTTCCATAGCTTTGCTATTGTGAATGCTGCAATGAACAAAGAAATGCACATAGCTCTTTGAATTAGTGTTTTCATTTTCTTTAGATAGATACCCAGAAGTGAAATTGCTTGGTTATATGGTGGTTCTATTTCAGATTTTCTGAGAATCTTTTATGCTGTTTTTCATAGAAAAAGGAATCCTCATGCAGTATTCATAGAGTTTCCTTTTCTGTTAAAATTATGAAGCATTCTAAGCATAGGAAAACTGCAGTGAGTTATGTGTATGAAACTTTGGTGTCCAGTGTGTACCTTAGTAAAATCTTAATTTATGTACTTCATTTCTTAAAAATGTAACCTTCTTTATGTATGTCTGTAAAATTTTGTGGCCTCTGTTATATAGGCATTTTGTATTAAGTTTATACATAGGCATTAATATTTTAAATGGTGCTACTTAAAATGTTATTGCTTACATGGGGGAAGGCAAAATGTTAGGTTTCCTTACTTTTTCTCATGTATTTATTTCACTGACCTCATACTATTTGTTAATTCATGTTTTAGATCTATTCTCTTGCTATTTTAAAAACCATGATATATTATTTCAAACAATGAAACTCTTTATTCTGATGTATATATGTATGATTTTTTTTATTAGATCTTATTTAGTTGAACAGAACTAACGATGACCAGGACCAACTTGTATACAACTGGTTATGGGCATTTTTGTCATATTCATGAGTTTCACAGTGACAAGTGTTTCACAATCGTTATGATGGTTATATTGAGATAGAAATTTTATAATATTTTTCTTTGGGCTTCAAGGATTAAAAACCAAACCTAAGACCACAAAACTGTCACTTGTATTTTAAAGAATTATAGGAAATCAAAGTGAAATTATTGTCGGTGAAAAATCAGGTCCTCCTGATTTTTCTCTTTGCTGTCAGTGCCTACCTGTGCTTTCCTTTGCGTATCTCTGAGCTGAGCTTCTGTTGTTTCTTTTTCTCTGAACAGTACTCAAAATATTCTCTTACAGAAATCTTGGGAACAGGTAGACCACTGGCTAAGCTATTTAAGAAGGTTAATACCAAGACCTGGCTGGTGGCACAGTGGATAAAGCGCTGGCCTATGAACCTAAAGGTCGCTGGTTCCATTCCCAGCCAGGGCACATAACCAGGTTTCAAGCCAGGTATCCAGCCAGGTCAGTAGCTGGAGGCAGGTGAAAGGCAACTATACAGTGATGTTTCTTTCTCTCCCTTCCCTTCTCTCTAAAAATAATAAATAAAAATCTTTACAAAAAGAAGTCTTAATGCCAAAGACTTTCTGGCCAAGACACAGAAATGGGGGCATCAATTTGTTTACTGTTTCCTGAGCTACAACTGTGGGCAGTAGGAAGCCCCTGGAATGGGAATTTGTGTACAATGGACACCAAAATTTGCCTAGTATATCTGACTAGGATGGTAACATGTTTATTTCTATACATGGATACTATTTTATCAGGTATGAACTCTTGATTTTCTTTAATAAATACTTTGCATGTATTACAGTCACTCTGATTGCATACATGTGTGTTGGGGGAGGAGGGTGCAAATCACGAAACTTGTGATAGTTTGAAAGTTTTTATGATGCATCTTTACTTTCCCAGGAAACACAATCCAGTTGTTCACATTATTATATTTTTATCGCATTACTAGTATTTTTTGTTAAGTTAGTATCTATATTATATAGTTGAGCATTTTAGTGCATTGTCATCATATTTGTATAATGGAGAATGACTTATAATTTCCTTTTTATGTATCATCACTATAAGTGAAATCAGGTCATCACTTGCTATAAAACAAATGTTACTTATTGTTTTCCTTTATGTGAAGAAAAAAGATGATACTTGAAAAAATTTATCTGTGAAACTGTTTAGACATAGCCCTTTGGGGGACAATCTTTAATCACATCCTCCATTTCCCAAGATTATCAGTCCATTTAGTATTTCTATTATCCCCTGGGTTAATTATGGAAGCATTTTTTTTATATGTTTTAAAAATTCCCTTGAGGAGAGGCTTTCTGATCTATTATTGTATCTGCTTCCATTGATCTTTTATTTATTTGCTTTATTTATTTTGGTTCAGCTTGTCAGAAGTTTATGTTAAATTTTTATTTTGAATTTTAGTTCATGATCAACTCTAGTCTTATTTTTATATTCTAATTGGTTATTTTTGGTTCTTGAACTTAGCCTATTTTATTGGGATTTAAGGTACATATTTTTCCAACTAGGATAAAACACTTTTTAATATATTTAATGCCTTTTATAGTAATGAAAACACTCAAGGATATTAATATCCAGCATTTTATAGGATTTACCTATAATTAAACTTGGAAAGGCTGAAACCAGCTGGAATATTAAGGATTTGTCTCTGACCCCCAATTTAATAAGAATTATTCTTATTTTCACTATTACCTGAAAAACCCACCAAATTAAAAACATTCATATATCCTAAATAGTTGTTATACAAAGTACATTTAAATGTTTTCACTTCAAAAATTTTCCTAATTGTTTAATCTTTATTATTTTCTGTTTGCTTTTAGAAATATATTAAGGTTTGCTAAGAGGCTGGTGTACAATCAGTCTCTTAATGTTCCATTATGATTAAGGGAAAAAAAAGTTATTTCCTTTTTTAGAATTCATGTTATAGATGTAGAAAAATTCAGCTCTATTTATTACATTTTTTTCAATATTCTTTTGTCCATATTTGTCATTAACCAACTTTAAAATTTATAGTCTGACAGCAGTGTGTTAGAGTATGCTATTATGATTGTATTTCTGTCAAATTCTCCTTGTCTTTATAATTGTGTTTTATTTCTGTAGTTTGATACCATGTTATTTAGCACAATAAACTTCATAAATATTTGCATCAATAATTTTCAATTGATGTTTGTTTCTTTAGCACTTCATTTTATTCTAGTTTGTCTTCCATAGATCCTTCTGCTTTACTTTCATTTTTGTGTGTTTCTATCTTGACTCATTCTTTTTTCCCCCTTATTATATTTAGCTTTTCATAGGACTGTTTGAAATTAATGTTAATTTTTATAACTGGTGATTACGTGTACACTTTTTTTTTTCAGTTCCAGTGGCTTTATGGACTATGCCTTGCATTTTTCTATGCAATTCAGTAATTGAGTAAAACTACTGATTATCTATAATTTTCATTTAAAAATCTTGAGCATGTTTTTTTCTGTTATAAACTTATAAACAACACATTAACTTATGAACACTGTTCTATTTGTGCCTAAAACTTCTCATCTTTGTCAATATAATCTGAAATTATAGACATAGATAATTATTTTTGCCAGCTTCACTGCCTTACACAACCATACATAATTTGTATATTTTCCCATAGAAATGTTCATCTTTTTT
Organism: Noctilio leporinus; assembly: GCA_004026585.1. NCBI lineage: Eukaryota > Metazoa > Chordata > Mammalia > Chiroptera > Noctilionidae > Noctilio > Noctilio leporinus. The sequence continues at coordinate 61,808 of PVIW01005240.1, read as the reverse complement.
CTACTAGACCATTTGTTGCCATTATTTACTGTATTATAATTGGAAAATATTACCTCCAGTAAGTTGGACTGGTACCTTGAGTTTCTGTTTACTTCATTTTGACTTAATTTCAAGTTCCAGTGCTTTTGTATATTCTTAGGCCATAATATTATTCCTAGACCACCTTATGTTATCTTCTATTACCTGGGTGTATCTCTATTCTTACTTAATTTTCTTGTTAGCTACTGTAGAATGGCTTAGAATATTATACGTGCATTTTCCCTTTTCAATTCTACGAAATTGTAATAGTCTTCTGGTGAGATGTAGATTTCATACCTTAAAATGTACACATCTTAAAGGTACAGCTAGATGCATTTTTTAATTTTCATACATCTGATTACCACCTAACAACTCAAAATATGGGCCAGTTCTAGCAGCTTACAATCACCTTGATACCATTTTTCACTTTATACGATAGCTTCCCAAGTTAGCCACTACACACACATACATCTATCATATCTATTAGTTTTGCTTGCCTTGAACATCATGTACCCTTTTGTGTCTGACCTCATTAGCTTAATATTATCTTGTATATTATATAAAAGGAATAACAATATAGATTCTTTTTTGTCTAGATGATTTTGCTCAATATAACATTTTAAAAATGTATGGCTATTTTATTTCTACAATAAAATAATATGATTGCTCCATATTATTTTATTGTAGAAATATAGTGTCATTATGTGTGTTCTTGTTAGTGAACATTTGGGTCATTTCTACTTTAGTTCTCATGAGTATAACTACAGTGACCATTCTGTGAGTTTTTTTTTCAATATTTGTGCTCATTTTCTTTTACTTTTTATTACATTGGGGTGACAGTAGTTGATAAAATTGTATAGATTTAAAATGTGCAATTCTATAATCATCATTTGTATATTATGTGTTCATCACCCATGTCAAGTCTCCTTCCATCATCATTTATTCCCCTGTACCATCTTCTACCTATGGCCACCCCTCTTTCCTTCTTATAATTACCATACTGTTGTATGGGGGATCCCCATCCCACAGAGCCCCCCAATCATGGATTGAGCAAACTGACCCAGACTTGAAGTTCCTGGGGAGAGAAAGGGTGGCCACTCTCTTTAGTGAGGAGTGCACCCCATCCCCTTTCCCAACATAGCTTTTATTGGGGCAAAGACATGCAAAAAAAGAAGGGTGGAGGTGTTTGCCATAAAACAATTAGTGTTTAGGGAGGGTAAGCTACAAAACACAGAGAGCAGTATCTGGTCACGGATGCTCGGACTTGCTGGCGCCTGAGCATTGATAAAACATAGTTCAGGAGTTCATTCTGGCCTAAACTCAAACATCCATTAATTCGAATTAGAACATACGCAAAACAGAGCAGGCTTCAAGGTTTTACATTTTGATTCTAGGCCTGATTTTTCCCATGGAAACACCTCTTTGAAGGCTTCCGATCATGTCTGCCACCTGCTTCCCATTTTTGCTTAAGGCACACAGGCCCACTTTCTGGGCCTGGCTTACACAGGTGCTAGTTTCCGAAACCAAACAAAGTGGTCCTGTACGCTGTTGTCTGTGACTATGAGTTTATTTTAATTTTTTATTGTTATTCTAGTACACTTGCCCCAATTCTCTCCCTTCCCCTCCTCCACCCATCCTACTCCCCACTACCAAGGTCAATTTCCACACTGTTGTCCAGGTCCATGGGTCATTCATACATGCTCTTTAACTAGTCCCTTCCCCTTTTCACCATTACCTCTCTCCTCTCTTCCCTCTAATTATTGTCAATTTGTTTTGTTCATGAGGTTCCTGTTATAGGTAAGATCATGGTATTTGCCTGAGACTATACCCTAAGAATCCTGAATCACCAATTCAAAAGATCTTATGCTTATAGCAGTACTACTTATAATAGCCAAATGCTGGAAACGGCTAAGTGCCCATCAGCAGATGAGTGGATCAAAAAACTGTGGTACATTTATGCTGTGGAATACTGCAGTAGAAAGAGGAACAAATATTATATGATCTTATTTGTAAGAGGAAACTCTTGTCTTTTTGATGATGGTCATTCCAACAGGTGTGAAGTGATATCTCATTATTGCTTTGATTTGCATTTTTCTAATGATGAGAGATTTTGAGCACCTTTTCATGTACCTGTTGGCCATTGGTATGTCTTCATTGGAAAATGTCTACTTAAGCCTACCCATCTTTAATTTGGTGTTTTGATTTTTTACTATTGAGTGTGTGAGTTTATATTAACTATTCATTAGATATGTAGTTCACCAATATTTTCTTCTGTTCCATAGGTTGCATTTTAAATTTCTTGATTTTGTTTACTGCTATATGCTGTTTTATTATCAGAGTAATTCTGGCCTTATATTTGGAAGTGTTCTCTCCTCTTCTTCTTTTTTTTTTTTTTTCCTTAAGTTTAAGAAGTGTTACTGGTAATTATTTTTAAATGATAGGATTTACTGGTGAAGACATCTGGTTTAGGGGTTATGTTGGAAGAGTTCTAATTATTCCTTCTACCTTCTTCTTCATTATTGGCCTTTTAGATTTTCTATTCTTGATTTCAATGGTGGTATGTTATATATTCCTAGGAATTTATTTCTTTTTTATTTAATTTTGATCCTCACCTGAAGATATGTTTATTGATTTTAGAGAGAGAAGAAGTGGGGACAAAGAGAAACATTGATTGCTTGCCTCCGGTATGCACCCCGACCAGAGACTGAACCCGCAGCTTAAGTATATTCTCTGGCCAGGGAGACAATGCTCCAAACATCTGAGCCACCAGCCAGGGGCTCCATTTCTTTTCAAGTGTTATTATTATCTTCTTTCAGTTAACTTTGGGCTTAGTCTGCTACTTTTTTTTTTGTAGTTCCTTGTGGTGTAATGTTGGGTTATGTATTTGAGATAATTTTTTTAATGTATACTTTTAGAGCTGTGAACTTCTGTTGAATCCCATAAACTATGGTATGTTGTTTCCATTATTAGTTGTCTCAAGATATTTTTTGCTTTATGTTTTGATTTCTTCTTGACTCATTGGTCATTCAGGAATGGTTCATTTTATTCTTGAATATTTGTCTATTTCTCTCCTTTAATTGATAATTTAATAGCATTATAGTTGGAAAAGATACTTGATATAATTTTAGTTTTCTTGAAAATTTTTTGCATTTGTTTTGTGGACCGGCATAATATATGTTCTATCCTGGAGAAATTTCTCCATGCACTTGAGAATAATGTGTATTCTGCTGTTGGATGGAATGTTCCTTATATGTCTGTTAGGTCTCTTTTTGCCTGTAGTGTTGTTCGGATTCACTGTATCTTATTGACTTCCTATCTGAATGATCTATCCTTTATTGATAGTAGGGTATTAAAGCCCCTTACTGTTATGATGATTTATATATATATATATATATATATATATATATATATACATATATATGTATTTCTGTAGGCATTTGCTTTATTATCTAGTTGCTCCAATGTTGGTTGCATAAATATTTATAATTTTGGATCAGTCCTGGCTGGTAGCACAGTGGATAAGGCACCCACATGCAAACCCAAAGGTTGCTAGTTCAATTCCCAGCCAGGGTAACACAACTAGGTTGCAAGCCAGCTCTCCAGCCAGGTCTGTAGCTAGAGGCAGGTGAAAGACAACCATACATTAATGTTTCTCTTCCTCTCCTCCTCTCTCCTTTTTCCTCTCTCTGAAAAATAATAAATAAAATCTTTTAAAAAGTATTGCATTTTCTTGATGCATTTATCACTTTATTAATATGTTAATGAACTTTTAGTTTCTTGTGACTATTTTTAACTTAAAATATTTTGTCTAACAAAAGTACATACAGCACTGCTCTCTCTTGGTTTCTTTTTGCATGGAATACCTCTTTCTCTCCTTTTACTTTCGACTTATGTGTTTTTAGAGCTAAAGTGACTTTTTCCTAGGCAACATGTCATTGAACCTTTTCTTTTTATCCATTTGGACATTTCATATATATATATCCATCATCATATAAATAATTTGATTTGATAAATAAATTCTTACTATTGCCATTTTGTTCATTGTATTCTGATATTTTGTATTTCCTCTGGCTCTGCCTCTCTTGCTGTTATTTTTCTTTGTGATTTGATGAACTTTTGTAGTGGTATTCTTTGAATACCTTATCTTAATCTTTTTTTCAGTCCTTATATTAGGACATGCATATTGATTTTAGAGAGAGGGGAAGGAGAGGGAGACAAACATTGATGTGAGAGGAAACATCAATCAGTTGTCTCTTGCATGCACCTTGGCCAGAGACCAAACTGGCAACCCAGGCACTTGTTCTGACTGGGAATCAAACCCTCAACCTTTCAGTTTGTGAGATGATGCGCTAGCCAACTGAGCCACACCACCAGGGCTTTATCTTAATTTTTTTGTGTACTTAGTGCAGATTGTTCTCTTGTGGTTACCATGGGAATTATCGATAGATAAAATACTTTATATGGGATAATATTCTATTTTAAGCTGGTAACAATTTGACTTTGATAGCATACAATGACTCTATACTTTTACTCCTTTCTCCCTCACATTTTAAGTCATTGCTGTTGCAATTTACATTTTAAACATTGTATATTCAAACAAATTATTGTAATTATAGTTACTTTAACACCTTTTATTTTAACTTTTGTAAATTTAATTTTATTATTGTTTTATTACATTTATCCCATTTTACTCCCACTTCTCTCCCCTGCCTTCCCCTCCCCACATCTCCCCTACAGTCAGTCTCACATGTTGTCCATGTCCATGGATCATCCATGCTGGTTCCTTGACTACACTGTTGCCCTTCTTTGCCTCTTTCACCCCTTCCCCTCTCCCCTCTGCACACTGAAAATCTGGTCCTTATTTCCATGCCTCTGATTTTTGTTTTGCTTGTTTGTTTGTTTTGTTCATTATGCTCCTGTATTGGGTGAGATCAAATGGTATTTGTCTTTCCCAGAAGGCCTTATTTCACTAAGCATAATACTCTCCATTTCCATCCATGTTGTTGCAAAAGGTAGGAGTTCCTTCTTTCTTCCTGCTGTGTAGTATTCCATTGTGTAAATGTACCAAAGTTTTTTGGTCCAATCATCCACTGATGAGTACTTAGGCTGTTTCCAGCACTTGGCTATTGTAAATAGTGCTGCCATGAACATAGGGACACATAGGTTCTTCTGAATTGGTGTTTTAGGATTCTTCAGGTATAATTCTAGCAGTGGAATCACTGGGTCAAAAGGCAGTTCCATTTTTAGCTTTTTTGAGGAAATTTCATACTAGTTCCCATAGTGACTGTACCAATCTGCATCCCCACCAACTGCTCACCAGGGTTCCCTTTTCCCCACACCCTTCCCAGCAATTGTTTGTTGATTTGTTAATGATGGCCATTCTGACAGGTGTGAGGTGGTATCTCATTGTGGTTTTAATTTGCATCTCTCTGATGGCTAGTGATGTTGAGCATTCTTTCACATGCATTTGGGCCCTTTGTATATCCTTCTTAGAGAAGTGTCTGTTCAGGTCCTTTGCCCATTTTTTTAATTGAGCTGCTTGTCTCCTGGTGTTGGGTTGTATAAGTACTTCATATATTTTTTGGAGATCAAACCTTTGTGTGAGGAATTACTGGCTAATATGTTTTCCCATATAGTTGGTTCCCTTTTAGTTTTGCTGATGTTTTCTTTAGCTGAGCAGAAACTTTTCAGTTTGATATAGTCCCATTTGTTTATTTGTTCTTTTATTTTCTTTGTCCTTGGAGAAGTATCTGTGAAGATATTGCTATGGGAGATATCTGAAGTTTTACTGCCTACATTTTCCTCTAGGACTTTTATGGTGGCACTGCTTATGCTTAAGTCCTTTATCCATCTTGAGTTTATTCTGGTGTATGGTGTAAGTTGGTAGTAACATAATTTTTGCATGTCCCTGTCCAGTTCTCCCAGCACCACTTGTTGAAGAGGCTATTTTCACTCCATTTTATGCTCCTTCCTCCTTTGTCAAATATTAATTGCCCATAGAGTCCTGGGTTTTGCTGAAAAAGCATTTGATAAAGTACAGCATCCATTTGTGATAAAAACACTCAGTAAAATGTGAATAGAGGGAACATACCTCAACATAACAAAGGCCACATATGAGAAACCTGCAGCCAACATCATACTCAGTGGGCAAAACCTAAATGCTTTTTTCCTAAGATCAGGAACAAAGCAAGGCTGTTCACTCTCTCCACTTCTGTTTAACATTGTTTTGGAAATTCTAGCCATAGTGATCAGACAAGAAAAAGGAATCAAAGGAAAGGAGGGAGTAAAACTGTCATTATTTGCAGATGATATGATAGTGTCATACAAAAACCCGATAGACTCTACCAAAATACTACTCAACCTAATAAGCAAATTTAGCAAAATAGCTGGATATTTGAACTTGTAAACTAGAGCTGAAAGTGATTTATGACCCACTGTTAAAAATACTAGAGCATCTAAATCTGATTATATATTTACTTTCACTGGTTTTACATATTCATGTTTTTATGTATGTTTGCATTGTGCTTTCAAAAATTCTCTTTTTGTCTTTGACTTTGGACAATTGATGTGTGTTGGTGTAACTTTCCAGGTCAGTCTATTGGGAATATTTGGGCACTATAAATCTGAATGTTCATTTATCTCCCTATGTTTGAGAAGTTTTCAACTATTATTTTAAAGTATTTTTTGTTTCTTTACCTCCCTCCATTTGCCACTTAATGATGGGGTTATATTCTGAAAAAAATGTATTATGAGGCAATTTTGTCATTCTGGAAACATCACATATTATCAAACCTGGCTGTGATAGACTCAACCTTTAGACTATAGTCTATTCTAGGCTAAAGCCGGTAAAGTATGTACAAAGAAACAAAACAAAACAAAAAAAACAAACAAAAACCCATAAGATTAAATCAAGCACAAGAGAAAATAATGCATTGAGAGAGATATGAGACTCATATCTCATGAGTAAACAGGAGAGATATGAGACTGCTGCTTACATAACATGTCATTCTGCTTTACAGCAAATTTTTTACAAACTGAAAACACATTAAAATAACAATCAAAAGTATAGTAAGTACATAAACCAACACATATTTGTTTACTATCGCTATCAAATATTATGTACTATACGTATTTGTACACAGTATATTTTTATACAATTAGCACAGTAGGTTTGTTTACACTAGCATCACCACAGACCCATGAATAATGTGTTGCATTACTACATAACAAAGGCTATGATGTCACTAGGTGATAGGAATTTTTCAGTTTTATTATCTAAGGAGACTACTGTTGTATATGCAGTCTATCATTGACTAGAATGTTGTTTTGTGGCTATATTTTATTTGATGTTGTTTCATAAATATAGACTTCCCTCACTTATTTATTCCTCTAACTGGTTAATTTCAGGTAACTTGTTTATGAGATCACTGATTCTTCCTCCGTTTTGTCGAGTCTGCTATTGAAGCTATCTGTTGAGTTTTTCAGTTCAATTGGTAATATGATTTATTCTAGGATTTCTAATTGTTTGGATGGCTTCTATTTATTTGTTGAACTTCTAATTTTATGCATTGTTTAGCAGATTTTGTTTACTGGTCTATCTGTGCATTCATTGAAATGTTTAAGATCATCCTGAATTTTTTTCAGAGTTTGTAGATCTCCATTTCTTTAGAATCACCATATTCTTTGTGATCTTACTATCTTTGCATTGGTGGTATTATTGCATTTGGGGAAGCGGCCTTCTCTGTCATCCTTTAGAGGCTCCCTTCCGCAGGGAAAAATCTCCCATCAATCAATTCAGTTTGGGGCTATGAATAGATTAGCTGGTAATGTCTGGGGTGGTAAGGCTTATTGTCTTGGTCTCTAGATGGGAAAGGCTGTTGCCAATGCTCTGAAGTTGAGGAGCTGCTGGCTGATTCAAATAGACCGCTGGTTGGATATTTCATGAAAGGGCAGTGCAACTTGCTGGATTTCATGGTTGGTGAGGGTTGCTGGCAGGTGTTTTGCCTGAATCAGGCCACAAGTTGTGGTCAGCAATGGAGCAGGGCTGTAGAATGGATTCTGTTGCCAGGTGTGGCTGGATGCTGAGCTTCATAGTAGGGCGGTTATATAGGCTGGGATCAAAGGCTTCTCATGGTCACTGTCAGGATCCATGGTCAGGCAAGGCCAGGGACTATGTTCTGCATTTGGGCAAGGTTGCTGGTGAGGTTCTCTGTGTGAGCAGGGCTATAGGATGGCTCCATAGCTACCTATAGTTTGTGGCTGTGTACCTTAGTCAGATAAGGCTCGGGGCTCTACTCAGTCATTATGCAAAACAGCTGACATGGTCTGCTACCCAACCTGTGGCCATTGCAAGGGCTCTGCAGCTGCCCAGAGTTTCTGTCAAGGATTCCTGGTCAAGTGAGGCTGGAGTCTAAGCTCAGCAATTGGGCTAGGCTGCTCATTTGCTTGACTATCAACACTGGGGTTTGCAAAACTCAGCTTGACTTTGAAAGGTACTGTGAAACATAATTATACTACAGAGTTATCCTTTGAGCAAAGGAACTAGCTAGGATCATGTCTTCTATCACTAGTTCTTCACCAGCAATAAGCTTCCTTCTTAGAAGTGGGGATTAAATATTATAGTCCCTTAATATTTCCCTTAGGGGTTCAGGAAGATAGGATAAGTGCCCAAGGGAAATTATGTGACAGTCTTGGGTCCAAGTTAATTGCAGCAAATCATGGCAGAAGCAGAGAAAAGGGTGCTCTGAGCTGGTAAAAAATATCCAAGAATGGTGCACCAAGAGCATGTACTATAGGATGAATACTTCATACCCCCATAGAGAAAGCCAGTTTTTCCAGCATCATTTGTTGAAGAGACCTTCTTTTCCTCCCATTGAGTTACATTATTGCCTTTGTATATCATCAAGTGAACAGGTATGGGTTGTTATTTCTAGGTGGTCTATTCTATTCCATTGATCTATTTTTTCTGTCCACTCACCAATATCACACCATCTTAATTACTTTGGATTTAGAGTAAAAAGTGAACTGTATTCATATAAGTATGCCCATTTAAAATTTTTTTCAAGCTTTTCAGAATGCTTTCTGCCTTTTGCATCTCCATGTAAATTTTTGAATTGAGTTGGCAACATAGATATCTTAATAATAGGCTTCCAATCCTTGAACATGGTATTTTTCTCCATTTTTAAGATCTTTTAAAATTTCTTTTGGGGTTGTTTTTGATAAAAATGTCTTGCATTTCTTAATCCATTAGTTCTGTCTTTGATGTTAGTATAAATGAAATTGCTATCTTAGCTTTCCCAATATTGGTTGTCATTGTCCAAATATTCATTAATTTAAATATCAACCTTGTATGTCATTATTATGCTAAATTTGCTAGTGCTAAAAAGCACTCTTTATTTGTAGAAAATCCAGTGTTTCCAGGCTTCATGAGATGACTCCTTTCTTTATGATATTTCATCAGTTCATCATATGCGATGGCCTCCAAAATTCAGATTTTTTTTTTGCTACTTTTCCTATACTCCATTATCTAGTCTACAATGATAATAATTGTAAGAAAATATAAAAATGACATGCTTGCTTCTTTTATTTGTCAGTCTGTTCAAGTTTCTCCCTTCCCTACCACATCTTCTCTGGGGAGTAATGGGAGTGGTGGGCTGTTGTGGTGGGTTCCTTCAGTCTTTTCATGATTTCTAGCATAGTTATGCCATATGGCCAGCTAAGGGGCCAAAAGGCAGCACATCCCAACATTCCAAAAATACATACTTTCTCAAAGGGTGAGGAGTGACATTATGTAAAAAAGAAAAGTTGTCCTGACTCATAAAATTTGTGTTGCTTGCTTTATACAACTTGTACATCAATTTCTGTTTAGCTTAAACTTTTTCAAATATTAACCCTGAATAATTTAATTAAAATTTTACTCTATTGAGCCCTGGCTAGTGGCACAATGGATAAGGTGCCAGCCTGCAAACCCAGGGGTCACTGGTTCAATTCAATTCACATGACTGGGTTGCAAGCCACGTCCCCAGCCAGATCTGTAGATGGGGGCAGGTGAAAGGCAACCATGCATTGATGTTTCTCTCCCTCTCTGCCTCCTTTCCTTCCTTCTCTCTAAAAATAATAAATAAAATCTTTTTTAAAAAATTAACTGTATTGACTTGGTTTGGAAATAGTCAACTTTTACTTTAAAACATATCTTTTTTTATAATATTTTTTTTGAAGATGTTACTTATTATTTTTAGAGAGCAGGGAAGGGATAGAGGCAGAGAGGGAGAGAGACATCAATGTATGGTTGCCTTTCACCTGCCTCCAGCTTAGGACCTGCTGGAGACCTGGCCTGCAACCTGGTTTTGTGCCCTGGCTGGGGAATTGAATCAACAACCTTTGGATTCCCAGGCCAGTGCCTTATCCACTGTGCCACCAGCCAGGGCCTAAAACATATCTTTTGGTTGATTATCCTTTGGGAGGACTCTGATTTAAAAAGAAATGTATACCAGGGTTAGCAAAAGTAGGTTTAGAGTAGTGAATGCACAAAGCATGTAGCTTATTCTTGCATTATTTTTTTTTCCCACAAACAAGTGAAAACTACTCTCTCCACTTGTATATACTAGGTCTTTCCAGAAAGTATCAAGTCATGTACTATGAGAAATAGACCCATATATTAAAGAAGATGTAAGATATAAGAAACATTGTACATAGGACAATGACACCTCAGTCCTTTTCAAAGTAGGCACCTTGGGACCTTATGTGCAGTGAGTCCAGCCATAATCAGCTATCCTGTTGTATTTTCCTGAATCTCATTGATGGTCTGAAATTTCTTCCCTTTCAAAGGTGATTTTAGTTTGGGGAAAATCCAGAAGTCTCAGGTAAGCAAATCTAGATTAAGTCACCTGAGTGATTTGACATTTCATCAAAACGCTCTGCACGATACTTGATGCATGAGCCAGTGTGCTGTCATGGTGAAGCTGCCAATCAATCGTTGCCCATAACTGCGGCCTTCTGATTCATGCAAATTGATTCTGTAGAGGAATGTTCAAGCTTAATGCAAAATTTGATGCTGACTCATTGCTCTACTTGCTCACTCATTTTAAATGTGATGATCACACAGTACAGATGCTCACTCAATGGGTATCCACCACCCCCACTGAGTAGTACAGTTAAGTCATCATTGTTTCTACAAGGGCACTCCAGTCCACTCTCCTTGACTGCCAGGTTACATCAATGTCGCTCAAACCCTTCTTGTTATATTAACAATGGTGATACTTTTTCCAGACTTTGTATATATATATTTCCATATGTGTTAATAAAAATAAATGTAGTTATAGATCCATTATGAATGATATTAGTTACACAACACTTTAAAAAACAAGGTTATTCGTTACAAGCTTCTTTAGATGGAAGTTTTATTAGATGATTATTTAATATTTAATTCAAATTATTGAGTATAAGCTTTAGAGAATATGCACTTTTGGTACTTTTGAAAATATATATTACATTGTTCTAATCCTTAAAAACCTCAATATCTAAGGAAAGAAAAGGTTATTTATACAAGTAAATAACACAAAAACAGAAAACAACATGAAAATATTGTATCCTTTACATCTTATTGTGAGATTAGAACAGAATGAGAAAATTGTAAACCCAAGCAGTTGCTCAAGACACCCAGTAAAAGTGACATGACTTGCAATCATGAAGAGTATGCAAAACATCACTAGCACAGACAGCATGAATAGGATGGATGGGGTAGCATCCTCATGGGCAGAAACTGTCTTAGATGCAGTGCATGTAGCTGTTAACACACTGCAGGGATTCAGTTAAATTGAGGCAGGGAACTAAGGTCTTTATTGGCAGATTAAGGAATTGTTTTTGAATTGCCAACATACAGAATTAATACATGTTTTGAAAACTGCACAATCCTAAAAACTTTCATTAAAGATATTCCTTTAAACATACTTCACTTAGCTGTGTGTTCAAGCATCATTTTCTGATTTATCAGACATGCTGGTAAAGCTCCTCACACCAAAATCTTCTCAAAACAAAACATATGCTGATCCAGCCTCAAATAGTTCTATGTGTGTTTCAGTTTAATATATATGTTACATCAAGATAAAATGAATTGACTTAAAATTCATCAAAGTGCACACAGATTAAGTTAAAGTGAGAGTTGTACTGAGTTCCTAACATGTAGTTTCTTTAATTTTTCTTGTTTTATTCCTTCTTTGTTCTTGTCCTTCCCTCCTTCCTCCCACCTTCTCCTCCCCCCACATCTCCTCTCCCCTCTTCTCCCTACTATCCTTTTCTTCCTTCTTCAAAATTGATAGTACTGTATATTTTGTGTGATCCAGTATCATTGGATTGATAAGTACATTTACTCTCCTGTTATTATAAATTTCACATTATTTTCAAAGGTTTGAAGTGAGATAATAGAACAACATGACCCTGGGTAAGTTTCAGAGATACTAGAGAGTGCATTGCCATAGAAACAATAGAATAGAAGGGTAAAATAACTTCTGCTCATTAGTTTAATAATATTTAAGCTATTGTATGATATTTCACACACACAAAAAAAAAACATTTTGAATGCAGCATGTCTGGTAACCCAGGTTCCAAAGCCATGTGTATGAGGTTATGTGGTGTGTGGCTTTGAAATTTTATTAGAATGGAGATGACTACATTAGCAGTAGTTACTGTTAGGGGTGATTTAAGAGTAAATCTCATAACAACTTTGAAAAAGTCAGATGTAGTGGAAACCACATAAATAGTAAAATTTATTACACAGTGATATATATGCAATTTCCCCCTGATTAATCTACATGTACACACAGAGTCACCAGAGAAAGTATTAAAGCAGAATAAAAACTTGGTTCTTCAGAATACATTGATGTGTGCTGAGGAAATATAAAGTGAGAGAAACATTCATTATAAATTGCACAATGAAGATTTGGGATGGATATAATCATGTCCATATTGTGGGTGACTATACAAGGCTAATTAGTTATTCCTAGAGTATAATAGTTAGTAATGTTCTAGTCAATTACCAAAACTAACTTATTCTTCTTTCTATGAAACAGTTAGTAAAAAACTTTGAGATAGAACATTTTTAAATAAAGCAAAATATAGCACTTTTATTTTTATGAAACTCTCTGCTCTTTCCTACTCAGACTTTTATCTTTCCAGAGAACCAAAAATAAGAATGACTTTGTTACTAGACTCTTACACTTTGTTCTCATTGAGAATGACTCTTAGTTTGAAAGGAATGGGCTGATATTTTTGTTGAGCAACTTCTTGCAACACAACATTGTAATTAATGCAGCCAATGACAAGACCATGGACAGCTGAGTGGTACATAGAAATAGATTGCATTGAATGATAAAATCTTTTGTAATGGCATTTAGAGTAATGGAACTCTGTCTATATTATCAAAAACCTATAAAGCTGAGTTATGATTCCTTGGTTTTCAACCAGTTTTCAACCATGAAACACCAACATTCATCATGCATCAGGTGTATGAGCTTGCTGTCAAAGTTATTTACTAATCCAAGAAGGTCATGTGTGCAAAAGGGAGGAAAAAATGTTGCCTTATAAAAGATGGTGGCAATAGTGAGTTTTAAGTGAACTTAAGTCCTCATAGTCCACTTAAGTCCTCATCGTCACAAGGAATGACCTGACCAATGGCCAAGAGACAGAGAACATATAGTTAGAGAAACTGGAGGCATCCTCAAGAACAAAACATCCAAAGGCAATGAAATGTATTATGTTTCAAACACATAGTTCCATTTTATAAAACTTAGTTATTTAAATTTGTAAAAGAGCATTACCCCATTCGCTGCATTTTCTGAGGTAAAGCCTGCCAAGGATATACATTTTCAGCAGTTCTGGTTTAAATTGTAGCTACACTGCTTATTGGTAAGAGATCAACCATTAAAAATGTAATTTTTAATGTCTAGAGGAACAGTCCTCATTTTTTCACATATATACCATAGTTATTTAGGCAACTACACCTGAAAGGGTTCCTGAGAGAAATAAATGACAGAACACGTGAAAGCTGCTGGTAACTTAGCATGGGGCTCCCTGCTCCTTCCCCCTCTCACTCTCATTCCTGTTCCTGTCTCTTCTTTTGACTCTTCTTCACTTCGGTCTCCAAGCTATATGTATGTGTACTGCTTATAAAGAAGCCAGAAAAGGCCAGCATGTTATTTTCCTCTTGATGCAAGAAGAGTGCAAATTAGACCAATGGCAGGGTAGTCTGACAGAAGGTTCATTTTCCAGGCAGTAGCCAAAAATGATAAGAGATTCTAAGAACCTTAAATTATCACTTGGCTAAATCTGACAAATCTGAAACACAAGATCGGGAATAATAGATGATTATCTTTTTCATGCCCTCGCAAAATTTCAACCAGAAAAAATAGGTTCTTTTTCATTCAGGACCCAGACAACTTCAGTATATAGATGCTACCATGGGTTCCAGAGCTGTTCACTAATTCACAGAACAGAGTGCTTCCAGGATAGCTAGAGCACATTTACATTGGCTTGTACAGTAAGCTAGGATATGAGCATTTATTAGACAGTTACAACTGTTCAAAGCCCACTAGAGGTGCATTTACTTTAGTTTAAGGGTTGCACATTTCCCCATAAATGGCTTGTTGTGAATAATGTAAAAATGTATCCCTGAGAATAAATTAAATGCACTTCCTGTTATTGTTAATGTGTTAGAACAGTTGTACCATAAATCACTTGTACAGCATTTATAGATTACTATACTCCATCTAGGCCAAGCTTGTAAATATCTGTGTAATTCATAATTCAATGATTTACAACCCTCTAAAGAAAACCTTAGAGATTTTTGGGTTTTTTCCCCTCTCTTCTCACATGATATCGATAACCATCTAGCACAAAGAAATTCATTTTGAGTGCTTTTATAAAGCTTTGCTATTTAATAGAAACTGGAGAATTTAATGTATAGCAAGAAGAAATCTACAAGAAGCATATGGAGTAATTTTCACTGCTCATAATTGGCTCCCTATTGCCCTTTCCCTACCAGCTTGTTCTTCCTGGAAGACCAAGAATTCCCTGCAGACTTGTGGCCACAGGAAGGGACTATTTTCCAATGCTTTTAGGCGTCCTTTGTTTTCTGTCTTTCTCCCTTCTTCTTTTCCTTCTCTCTCTTCTACTCCTCCTTCCTCCCTCTCCCCACCCCACACAATTATATAGGAACCATAGCAGACACGTTTTGTTTACTCCTAACTCTATCAATTTCTTTAGAATTCAGTACACATCAGCACAATGGGCATTTACCTTTGGAAACAGAATTGAACATTGGTTTCAGTGTATTCTTGGAATCTATCTTTTAAGTAAAAGCTAATTAAAAAAACACACTGTTTCTCTGTGCAAGATATAGAAGTAACTAATCAGACTCATAATACCTAAGGATGGAAGTTTCAAATGTGAAATTGTGCCTAATTCAAAAGACAGCAATCATATTCCTATGGCTTGACTTATTTGTTCATAACTATGGCAAGCTATTCTAATCTTATGAAAACTCATCATGTCTAATAGAACTCTGTGAAATGTTGCTTCCATTAACTGTTTCCAAACTTACAGTGGCCTGCTACTTCCCACATTAACCCATTGCCTTCCTTTACCTCTGCCTGGTGGTGTTGGGCCTCAGACTAAGGGGACACACCGTGCTTCTCAAGGAAATACATTCCCAGTTCTCCTTTGCACATATTCTTCACTTCTGAGTCCACATCAGTGGAAAGTGGAGAATCCTTGCAATGGGGGATTCTGTTTGCATAACAGGTACTATCAACCCTCTTCATGCTCACTGACTCACCGTACAGAGTCTGACTGTCATCTATTTTGTGCTCCACCAATTTTCAATTTGTTTCTGGTGGCACTGGATTGAATGGTTCCAACCTTCCAACCTTTGGGTAATTGGTGATGAGTTGAAACTGGATGATTCTAGGTTTCTATTTAGATGACACTTTGATGAGCTGCTCTCTTCTTGCACAGCATGAATTCCTCTTCTCCTGAGAGCCCCACAGTTGCAGGATGGACAACACCACTTTGTAGAACATTTGTTGTTTTCCAAAAGAATCTCAAACTGATCTCATTTCATTGTGAATTATGTAGGTTAAGTCTGTGAATGAAGAAACAGACATGGGAAAATGGCTTTTAATTCTAGAGGCAATGACTTTAGTTTTTTTAAGGAATAATGTTTATCAATGCCCCCATCATAAGCATAAGTTAGAGTCAAAATCTCTAACTTTTTTATAGGATAATTTTGGTATAGGAACATCCCAATCACTGCCTAGTGTATTAAAAAATTTGAGTCAACTATATAATTTAGAATGGGGAATGAAGACTAATTAGCAATTGTTATAATAATAAAATGAGTTTTCTTGATATTGAATTAAGATTATTAAAACATTCACAAAGCAGGTATATAAAGATAGTACTTTATGCAGTTCTTGCCATCCAAGAAGATAGCAGAAAGGGGATATTGAGATTCTGGTTTCTGTTCTGCATCTTATGCTGTGTGACTTTGATAGGTCACCAACACTCTTTAAAGCTCAGTTTATTATTCTATAAAAGGGAATATAATTACTTTTTCAAATATCAAATGAGATTTTTTACTGAGGACTACACATGCATAAAATTAGTACTACTGAAAATTTTTAAATAACAGCCTGAACCCAAATTCACTTACAGTAAATATTTCTCACTGCTCATAGCTTGGTGAAAGAATGTACAGTTGTTTTAAAAAATTATGAAAGGAGTAACTATTTCAACTTTTTAAAATAATGAAATATAAAATTTAATATTTTGAAATGACTTATCTCCTCTCTTTGATCTATGTGAGATGTCTTTACTGTCGATGATGGCTATTATTAAAACGTTAGTATCCAACTGCTGCACATTAGCAGTTTTGAACTTGGGTTTGTGATCTGTAGCCTATTTTACTTGTGATTTATATTCCATCCCAATTGTATGTTTCATGTCCAAGAAGAAAAGGCCAGATATTCAGTTTGAATTTTAAGCATGTTTACAGTACCTGAAGGTTATCCTACAAGTCCTTCTTTGCACCATTTCCATCCTCCAGGCTTGTTTATATGCGAAAAAAATGTGAAAATGTATTGGTGCCTCTAACATATGACAGTATTGATTGCCAGGGATCCTCTCCACAAAATGGCATGTCTGATGAGTCATAATGGACAGGGAGATCTCTTGCTAGTTTTTGTACACACCACCTTTTTAAAATGTGTATGTTTCTCTCCAAGTCACAACTTCCTTTCCATCTAAGTTACCATATGCTGTGTACATATTACCTTGAAACATATCTATAAATAATTTTCCATGAACAGTAGTTTGTTAAAGAAAGATGTAATGTTTTCTTACCATAGATTTATCATATCCTGCTAGTATTTCTTAGTTCTTCGTATTTATCTGTAGGTTTTTTTTTTTTTTTAGCTTTAAAATGCTGCACTGATTATTTGGTACTAAAAGAAAAAAAATAATCTTGAAATTGCAGATATAAATACTATGAGTGTTTTTAAATTTCAATTTAGTTTATAATTATAGATTTTTCTGGAGATCTTATTTCCATTCCCCATATCATATATATTGTTTTTGCCCTCAGATAAGATGCAATTAGTTTATGTATGTTATTTTCTAGATACTAACTTTCATGCAGAAAGACAAGGGTTAGTTAGGTCCATAGCAATGCTGAGTAAACAACTGTAGGAAATAAGTTTGAGATTTAGAAATAACCCAAATGTGCCGCATTCCCCTGTCTCCCCTTGTAGCATTGGCACTTTGGGCAGGTTATTTAACCTCAGTAATTCAGGAAAATTGGAAAATAGTGCACAATTCAGAAGTTAGAGCAGGCAGGGATTGATATGTGTGAATCATTCAGCAGAAAAAAATAGTAAATATTTTCTCTTCCACAAGTATAAGTGTTTACTCTGTGAGCTATGAGGCTATGACAATGAATATTCTGTATCCTGAAGAAACCTACCTAATTTTATGAGAAAACATAACAGTCCTAATAAATTTCAATACAACAGTCAATCTTAAACAAGAAAAAGCACAGGGTGAGTGCATCTCCACACATTTTCTAACCATTTGGAGGATCAGTAAATTTTCTAGAGAGAGAGAATGTATATGGAAACTTCATAGATGACTAAGGGGTCAGTTAGGCAAGAGATGGAAATAGTGAGATAGGAGAGGAAAAATTGAAAAGAAGAAAGAAAAGATGGAGAATGAAAGACTAGGACAGTGGTATGAATAGGGAGAATAAACCTAGATCAGAGTCTCTTGGGACATGCTCTGGGTTCCTAGCCCTGAGTATAGAATGTACTAACATGTCTTCCTCTAGCAGATGGAGATGCTTTGACAAACCAAAGGTGTGATTCTTCTGAGAGGAAAGGGGCCCAAAAATCCCCAGTGGCAAAGGAAAGGAAAAAGGAACATGAGAGCCCAGATACATCCTCGAAGCAGTGTTTGACACTTTTCTTTGGTTTATGGTAGGAACAAAGAATACAGAGGGGCACAAACAGTCAAACAAGAATATCACAGAAGTGACCCCATTTTATTCTTCTGGGGCCTAACGGGTGAGGATAGGGGGCAGCACTCCTACCCTGCAGGCAGAGACCAGAACTTTAATCCTGGGATTTTCTTTCTGAACAGCATTCTGGGGCCCATCGCTGGCAGGATCTCCAGTGCAATGTATTGCTTATTGTGGCTTGACTTTTCATTTGGTCCTTCAATGGTTGGGGATTAGAGTGATGGAAGAGAAGTAAGCATCACATAGAAAAGAAAAGCAGCAGAGAAAAGGGAAGGAGAAAGAGAGATTGAGAAAGATTGATATTAAGTTAGTGTGTTTAGCGAAATAGAAAAAGTTAGGAACCATATGATTTCACTCATATGTGGGATATAAAATTAAAAGCAACAAATGGACATATAAGATAATTAAACAAAAATGCACAGACACAGAGAGCAGTAACAGTGGTTACCAGATGGAAAGGGACCAGGGTGGGTAATAAAGGGTAAAGGGGGTCAAATCTATGGTACCAGAAAGAAATTTGACAATGGATGGTGGGCATACAATGCAATACAGATGTATCATAGAATTGTTATCATTTTAGTACCCAGTCACCCCATTAAAATTAAGTTCTAAAACAATGTTCCCTCAATTCAAATAGGAGTTGTCACATAAGGGAGTGGCATGTAGGTACAAGTGCTTGCTTCATTTTTATCATTTATTGGTATCTCCCAAATATTGGTATGCCAGTGCCATTTATAATTCTCTGTTATTGAAGAAAACTTATTACAGAATATTTCAAACTTATAAAAATGTACACATTGAATTTTTACATCTGTCACATAAGGTTGATTAACTCTCTCTCTCTCTCTGCTACCCCTCCGTCTCTCACACACGTGAAGGATGGTATTTGTGTGTACATTTATACATGCTATTATTTCTGAACCATTTGAGCATATGTTGAAGGGATCATACCTTTTTACCCTTAATATTGGTAAGTCAATATGCATTTCCTAAGTTCAAGAATTTTTCTAACATAATCATAGTACAGTTAACAAATTTTGGAAACATAACATTGATACATACAGTACTTATAAGTAATGTATGGATGATATTCCCCTGTTCCCAGTGTTCCCAATAATGCTATTTATTGTTTTCATATTCCTTTGATTATGGGATGTAGACCATATTGCATTTAATGATCATATCTCTTTCATGACTCTGACATTTTTGAGGAAGGCAAGCTAATATTTTGGCCTCTACTTGGGCCCTTTCTTCTTTCCCAATCCCCAACAATAATATAAAAAACTGATAGCCTCACATTCCCTTCTTAGAAGGAAATGCCACACATCATTCATCTGTTCCAAAGCCTTTGGTTGGTTTATAAATATGTAGCTTCACACTTTCTTAGTGTTATAAAACACCAGCCAGAAGGACTATGGGGGAATGCCAGTGACGATTATAAAATCTTCACCCAAACATCTTAGCTAAGGCACAATCTCCTGACGGTTATGTGTCATCCTAACTTCCTCTTAGCAATAGGCCAGCAGAGCCTTATGAGGGACATTATATCATTTTGATGATATCATAGCTTCTGCCACTGCTCTTGTCAGTCCCATTACACTGAGACATGTGTCTGGCACTCCTGCTTCCAATTAACTCCCTAAATCTGACAAGCCAGACCCTAGGCTGAGAGCATCTGCAGGTTCCTCAAAGGCAGGCAGCAAACCTCATTCACTGTTCTATCCCAGGATGGCTCTTTCATTCTTCATTCTGTAATTAATCTTGCTTTTTGGTTAGTTAATAAGCCATAGTTCCTTACATCTGCTCTCTCTTCTTTTTCATCTCTAATTACCGCTGTCTGTGCTCAATGCTTTTTCCAGGCTAAAATAAATAGCAATCACAAAAGCCACAGTCACAATATAGTTCTGTGATGCATTGTTTTAACTAATTGTCCCTACTGCAAAATAGTCCACAAGTATCACTGCATTTGAAGATACTGAGGGACACATTAGTGCTCCCAGATTCAAAATCTTGCTTGAGCACCTACTGTAAAGTTGTTATATTCTTTAAGCTTCAGTTTCATCACCTACAATACCAAAGATACTAAAAGTGCACCTAGATTATTGGGAGGTTAGATTAAAGGAGAAGAGCTTTATGAGATAATTGCCATGGAATGTTCATTATAGTACTAGGCATATGTTCATACTCTAAAATGTTGTCTGTTGCTATTATTTGGGTTATAGTACAATATTCAGAATATGTTTGCAGTTTTCATTGTTATAATCATATACTACTGTTAGGGACTGCTAGTCTGCTTGGCAAGGCCCAGCTAGCAGAAAAGGGTGTTTGGCAAGGCCAGCCCTAGTGCCAGGTGGACCCGGAATGGACACTGTGAATAGGGAGTCAGCCTAGTGTGTTTACCCCATAGCCCATGAAGCACGGACAGTAGAGTGTGCCATGCCTTGTTCTCTGCAGCTAGCTTAGTTTCCTGGTTTCAGTTGAGCAGGTGCCAGTAATACCTGCACATAAGCTTAGTGTGATTAATAAACAGGACTCGCGGCTTGGGCGAGCCTCCCGACCACAACTTTGTCTCTTCTCTTTTTCTTGCATCCTCTGCCGTCCAAACCCGGTGCATAATCCAGGGACGGCTGGTCCTTCACATTCTACCATTTTAAATTTGCTGTTTTTGACTAAATGGAAAATCAAGATAGCATAGTTAAGAACATGGACTCTGCTGCGCAAGACTGATGGGGTTAGAATCTTGGCTCTTCCCTTTTCTAGCTGTATGAAATTACTTAACCTCTCTGTGCCATCTATAAAATGGGAGAAATAATATGCCTACCTCATAAGGCTGTTATGGTGACAAAGTGAGTTAATTTAAAGAAAATAACAAGTGACCAACACATAATGAGCATTTAAAAAATCAGTAGTTATTAATATAGTATTCACCACCCACTTATATGTCACAAGCTGACATCTGAAAAAAAACGTGTCTTTGGATGATGAAGACCAACCTCATTTACCTGCCATCTTACCTTCCAACATACACAAATTAGTAAATTAAGCTTAACCTCCTCAGAAGCAAATTCAGAGATGCTTTTGTTGTACAGGAAAGATGAAATAACTATTTCCTTTTAAATCCTTAACATGTTCTTTTAAATTATCTTTGGTTCAGACAGGATATGATCTCTTGAAAATCCTAAGTATAATAAGAAAATCCTGTCTGAATGATACTTTATTCATTGGTGCAATGCTTTGCATTTAATGTGTTCTCAAAAACTAATTTTTAGAAGTGTATGGAAACCTTACTAAAATCATTTTCAAGGATAGCAATTGAGCCATATACATATAAATGTATAATTTACAAAGAATTTTATGTCCATTTATGTCTTTAAACCTGTAAATCCATATTTCCAAAATGTTTCATATAAAATGCTAAACTGAGACTTAAAAATTTGAGGAGAGAGAAAAGATGGTGACAGAGTAGAAGGTAGTGCTGATGGTGCTCTCAAGTGCCAGAGCAGCTGGAGGATAGGGTAGGGAGCACGAGACGTGTTCAGGTCCTGAGAAGTGGAGTGGTAAGCATCTGGACTCAGGGGAGCATAGCGCAGAGGCAGCAGAGACCTACAGGAGAGCAGGTGAGACAGTTCCAATCGGGCCAGTGGGCAGAGGTCAGCTCTGGGCAGTGGTGGCTCTACCCAGAGGGGTGGCTATAACTGAAGATAGCTCCAGGCTCCCTGGCAACTAGAAATCTGAGCAGTAAAGTGTGGGTAGTGAGTGCAAACTTGGGGAGATTGAGGAATTGAACTCCTGCAGGGGAAGGACTGTGTGAGAGCCTCACTCCAGAGGCTGAGAGAGAGGAAGCACCTCTCGGGGCCAGAAGTAGAGGAGGAGAGGCCCACAGGGAGCAGGAGCTGGAGAGCGAGGAAATGCACCTGTGGGGCAGTGAGAGAGCCAAAAATTGTGCCACTGCACCAATGGGGAAAGGGCGGCTCAGAGCCCCTTTTAAGGGGGAGGCCCAACCCCACGCACCCACACCAGTGCACATGCTCTCACAAAACTTGAAAATGCGTGCCAGGAACTTGCAGCTGGTGCAACTGGCCTCCCCATTGCAGGTGACAAAGGCCTCCTCAAGGAGCTGGAAGGGGAGGAGTAGCATTAGCCAGCAGGCTGCGTGGCAGACCCTCTGGGGAGCCAGGCACGAATCACAGAAGCAGCGGTGAAAAACTCAAAAAGCTGGACTGCTTGGAGGGTTAGTCTTCACCTGGGGGGAGCCAGGTGCCATTATCGGACAGGGGCTGCCTCCTCTGGGAGCTGCAGGATCAGGGCCAGCCATCACAGGAGCCAGTGAGGTTGCAGGCCACCCTGCATTGGAGCCAGGTGCCCATCCTAGGCAGAAACCTCCTCCAGGAGCTGGAGGGGGAGGAGCAGCCATAGACACCACAGAAGCACCCTGCAGGTCTTCAAACAGAAACAGAGAAGGAAGGGCCCCAAAACACCAGCAGCACAGAAACCCAGCTAGTCTACTGGAGGCCCAGCCTACCTGGGGGCTGGCACTCAGAATCAGCCCTGACTGTGACAGCCATAGGCCCTGCCACTCCAAAACCATACAACTTGACTGTAGACTGCAGAGACTTGATCAAGAAAAAGAGGCAGACTCAGGAAATGGATCACTGCTAATCTCAACCACCTCTACACTGAGAGCTACATGAACTATTAATTCCTAACATATCCTTTCCAAAAGTACCTTCCAACCCTTACAATTAGTGCATTGTAAGTAAATACTGTTTATACCATAGTGTATCCCAACTCACATATTTTTACTCCTCCCCTATCTTAATCCACCTAAATACCCAAGACCCTCCTTCTACTCTTGTTTTAAAGTCTACTCTGCTGCTACAACGCATTCCCAGTCCTCAATCTAAGTATTCCTCCCCTCCCCAGCCACTTAAACCCTTCCTTCCTTTCTTTCTTTCTTTCTTTTATTTCTTTTCTTTTCTTTTTTTTTTTTGTGGGTGCGATACTAGGGACTACACATTCTTTTTTCCTGCTAAAAGCACACAGGTCCTGGCTCCACCTGGACCAATTAGGGCTCATTAAGGGTGAACAGGGAGGTAGATGTGGCAACTATATATATATATATATATATATAACATATATATATATATATATATATATATAATATATATACATACATATGTGCTATTCACTCCCACTTGAGGCATTCTGATTCTCCCCCACCTCATTTCTATAGAATAGATAAGTTGGCTTCCTTTCTCATATCCCCACTATCTTTGCTACTCCTTTGCACCCTTCAAAATTATCTATACTTTAGTCAACTTAATCATTTTTCCTCTTGTACAACAGTCTTATCATATCTACATCCCTATTAAGACTGGCTCAGTTGCAGCTGAGGGTGTGATTAAAAGCAGGAGTTACCTTGGAGGGTTTGGGTATATAGCTATGTTCATAGGAAGTCAAAAGGGGGATTGAAGGAGAAAGATATCTCTGAAGGAGTGGTTATTTTGCCTGGACTGGTGGTTCTGTTTTAGGAGCAGCTCAAAAACAATGTATGAGAAAGGATAGAAGGAGTGTCTCTCAATCAGCTGACTGGAAGGAAAGGAGCAACATACACAACCAATCCAAAATACAACCAGACAGCCCAAGTTAATGACATAAAGGCCACCCCAAGAGCAGCAAATGGAGGAGATCTAGGAGACTGCAACCCTGAACTCCACAAATCTCCTAACACAGAAGGGTGCTGCACAAAGGCAGAGAATCAAAGCAGATTAATCCAAGCAACAACAAACACGCAAAATGAGGAAAAAAAGAACCAGTCCATTACCAAAAGGAAAGGAAGACTCCCCAGAAAGATCACTAAATAAAAGAGGCAAACAAACTATCATATATGGAATTCAAAAGAGTGATCATAGAGAAGGTCAACAAGCTCAGCCAGGTCAAAGAAAACCTTAAACTCCAGGAGAACTACAAACAACTCCAGAGGAGCTACAAGGAACTTACTGAGAGCTACACCAACATTAAAAAGGATTTAGAAACTGAGTAAGAGCCAGGAGGAAATGAAGAATACAATTTCTGAATTGCAGAATACAACAGAAGGAATCAACAGTAGGCTAGCAGAAGCAGAGGATCAGATCAGCATGCTGGAGGACAACATAGAAAAATATCCCAAGAGAGTGCAACAGAATGAAAAAAAGCTGAACAAGAATGAAGAGGTTTTAAGACAGCTGCAGGACAACATGAAATGCAATAATATCCATATCATAGGGGTACCACAAGGAGAAGAGAAACTAGGAATGGAAAACCTGTTCACAAAAGTAATGATAGAAAATTTTCTTAACACGATGAGTGAAAATGTCACTCAAGTTCAGGAAGCACAGAGGGTCATAATGAGGATGAATCCAAATAGACCCACTCCAAGACACATTATAATTAAAATGACAAATTTCAGAGACAAATGGAGAATCCTAAAAGCATCAAGAGAGAAACAGCAAATAACATATAAGGAGGCACTGATAAGGCTATAAAAAGATTATTCAACAGAAACGATACAAGCCAGAAGGGAATGGCAAAAAATATTCCAAGTAATGGGAAACAAAGGCCTGCAACCAAGAATACTCTACCCAGCAAGGCTCTCATTCAAAATGGAAGGAGAAATAAGGAGTTTCCCAGATAAAAGAAGACTAAAAAAAATACATCTCTACAAAACCAGCACTGCAAGAAATGCTAAAGGGTCAGCTTTAAAAAAAAAAAGAAGAAGAAGAAGAACAAGAACAAGAAACAGAGAGAGACAAAGAGGAACACAGGTGCAAAGTGGGAAAATGGCAATAAATATGAATCAATAATAACCTTAAATGTAAATGGATTAAATGTGCCAATCAAAAGACATTGGGTAGCCGAATGGATAAGAAAACATGACCCACATACATGCTGTCTTCAAGAGACCCATCTCAGAACAAAAGATCAACACAGATTGAAAGTGAAGGGATGGAAAAATGTATATCAAGCAAATGGACATGAAAAAAAGGCTGGAGTAGCAATACTTATTTCAGACAAAATAGATTTTACAATGAACACCATAAAAAGAGATAAAGGATATTTCATACTTAAGGGAACAACCCATCAAGAAGAAATAACTCTGGTAAACAAAAAAGCACCCAATGTAGGAGCTCCAAAATATATAAGGAAAATCTTGGAGGACTTTAAGAAGGATATAGACAGCAACACACTAATAGCAGGGGATTTTAAATCAACAATGGACAGATCTTCCAAACAAAAAATCACTAAAGATGTTGTGGCATTGAACAACACTCTAGAGGAAATGGACCTAACTAATATATACAGAGCCTTTTACCCCAAAGAAGCAAAATACACATTCTTTTCAAATGCACATGGAACATTCTCTAAGATAGATCACATGGTAAGTCATAAGACAAGCCTCCACAAATCAGGAAAATTGAAAACAAACCGAACATCTTCTCAAGTCACAATGGATTGAAACTAGAAACCAATCTCGGGGAAAAAATCAAAAACACTCTAACTCATGCTTTTAAGTAATAAATGGGTTAACAATGAGATGAAAGATGAAATCACAAAGTTTCTAGAAACAAATGACAATGAATACACAACAGACCAAACCTATGGGACACAGAAAAGGCAGCCCTCATTGGGAAATTTATAGCAATACAGGCCTACCTAAAAAGGTCAGGAGAAGTTTATACAAACAACCTAACCATAAAGCTGCAAGAACTAGAGGAGCAACAAAAAACAAAGCCCAGAGTGAGTAGAAGGAAGCAAATTATCAAGAGCAGAGCAGAACTAAATAACTTAGACACTCAAACTACAATTTGAAGAAGCAACAAGTCCAGGAGCTGATTCTTTGAAAAAATAAACAAAATTGACAAGCCTTTATCCAGACTCATCAAGAAAAAAAGAGAGAGGGCCCAAATAAAAAGAATCAGAAATGACGGGAGAAATCACAACTGATACTTCAGAAATACAAAGGATTGTAAGAAATTACTACAAACAACAATATAACAAGAAATATGACAACCTGGATGAAATGGACACATTTCTGGAAATGTATAATCTACCAAAACTGAATCCAAAATAAGCAGAAATCCTGAACAGGCCAATAACAACTAGTAAAATTGAAGAAGCAATCAAAAATCTCCCAAAGCACAAGAGCCCCTGACCAGATGGATACACAGGTGAATTCTACCAAACATTTAAAGAACTCCTATGCTTTTCAACCTATACCAAAAAATCCAGGAAGAGGGAAGACTTCCAAACTGTTTCTATGAGGCTAATATTATTCTAATCCCAAAACCAGGTCAAGACACAACTAAGAAAGAAGATTATTGGCCAATATCTCTGATGAACATAGAATGATAAGGTGCTCAACAAAATATTGGCCAACTGGATCCAGCAGTGCATTACAAAGATCATACACCATGATCAAATGTGTTTCATCCCAGGGATGCAAGGATGAAACATTCATAAATGTAATACACCACATCAACAAAATGAAAGACAAAAACCATATGATCATATCAATAGATGCTGAAAAAGCCATTAATAAAGGATAGCAACCATTTATGATAAAAACACTCAGCAAAATGGGAATAGAGGGAGCATACCTCAACATCATAAAGACCATACATGAGTAACCTGAAGCCAACATCATACTCAATGGGGAAAAATTAAAGCTTTCCCCCTAAGATCAGGAATGAGACAAGGCTGTCCATTTTCTCCACTTCTACTCAACATCATCTTGGAAGTTCTAGCCATAGCTATCAGAGGAAAAAACTAAACAAAGGTATCCAAATTGGAAAGGAGGAAGTCAAATTGTCATTATTTGCAGATGATATGATAGTGTACATACAAAACCCCATAGGTTCCACCAAAAACTTACTTGACCTAATAAGCAAATTTAGCAAAATAGCTGGATATAAAGTCAATATCCAGAAATCAAAAGCACTTTTGTATACCAATAATGAAACATCAGAAATAGAAACTAGAAAATAAATCCCATTTACCATAACAACAATAAAAATAAAGTACCTAGGAATAAACTTAACTAAGGAGGTAAAAGACCT
Organism: Noctilio leporinus; assembly: GCA_004026585.1. Taxonomy (NCBI): domain Eukaryota; kingdom Metazoa; phylum Chordata; class Mammalia; order Chiroptera; family Noctilionidae; genus Noctilio; species Noctilio leporinus. The sequence goes on along the minus strand of PVIW01005240.1, from coordinate 34,133 downwards.
GTACTCAGAAGACTACAGAACATTGAAAAAGGAAATTAGGGAAGATACAAATAAATGGAGGCATGTACCATGTTCATGGATGGGAAGAATTAACATCATTAAAATGTCCATATGGGGGGGTGGGGGCAGGGGAAAGGCCGGGAACTCCCCAGGAGCCTTTAGGGCATTAAAAAAATATGTCCATACTACCCAAAGCCATCTATAGATTCAATGCAATCCCAATTAAAATACCAATGACATACTTCACAGAAATAGAAAAAATACTTAAAAAATGTATATGGAGCCAAAAATGCCCATGAATAGCCAGAGCAATCTTGAGAAAGAACAAGGTAGGAGGAATTACAATACTGGACATCAAACTATACTACAAGGCTACTGTCACTAAAACTGTCTGGTACTGGCATAAGAATAGACATGTAGATCAATGGAACAGAATAAAGAACTCAAAAATAAACCCAGGACTCTATGGTCAATTAATATTTAACAAAGGGGGAAGGAACATAAAATGGAGTAAAAATAGTCTCTTCAACAAATGGTTTTGGGAGAACTGAACAGCAACATGCAAAAACATAAAACTAGACCACCAACTTATACCATACACAAGAATAAACTCAAGCTGGATAAAGGACTTAAACATAAACAGTGCCACCATAAAGGTCCTGGAGAAAAAATATAAGCAGTAAAATTCTAGATATTCTACGCAGAAATATGTTTACTGATACTTCTCCAAGGGCAAAGGAAATAAAAGAACAAATAAACAAGTGGGACTCTATCAAACTGAAAAGTTTCTGTTCAGCTCAAGAAAACACCAGCAAAATTCAAAAGGAACCAACTGTATGGGAAAATATACTTGCCAATGATACCTCAGACAAGGGTTTGATCTCCAAAATATATAAAAAACTAATGTGACTCAACACCAGGGAGACAGACAGCCCAATTAAAAAACGAGCAAAGGGCCTAAACAGACAACTCTCTGAGGGAGATATACAAAAGGCCCAAAGGCATATGAAAGAATGCTCAACATCACTAGCCATCAGAGAAACTCAAATTAAAACCACAATAAGATACCACCTCACACCTGTCAGAATGACAATCATCAACAAATCAACAAACAACAAGTGTTGGTGGGGACGTGGGGCAAAGGGAACCCTGGTGCACTGTTGGTGAGAATGCAGGCTGGAACAGCCACTATGGAAAACAGTATGGGGTTTCCTTAAAAAACTAAAAATGGAACTGCCTTTTGATCCAGCAATTCCACTACTAGGACTATACTCAAAGAATCCTGAAACAACAATTCATAAGAACCTATGTACCCCTATGTTCATAGCAGCACTATTTACAATAGCCAAATGCTGGAAACAGCCTAAGTGCCCATCAGTGGATGATTGGATCAAAAAACTGGTACATTTACACAGTGGAATACTACACAGCAGAAAGAAAGAAGGAGCTCCCACCCTTTGCAACAACATGGATGGAATTAGAAAGTATTATGCTTAGTGAAATAAGTCAGTCAGTGAAAGACAGATACCATATGATCTCACCCATTACAGGCCAATAATGAACAAAACAAATGACAAGCAAAACAGAACCAGATACATGCATACAATGAATAGACTTTCAGTGGTCAGGTGGGGGTGGGGAAGAAAAGGCAAAGAAGGGGAGCAGTTTAGTCAAGAACCTGGTATGGAAGGACCATGGACATGGACAACAAGTGGGATTGACTTTGTGGGGGAGTGGGTAGGTGGGGAAGGGGACAGAGGGGAGCAAAAAAGGGATGGATGTAATACAACAACAATAAAATTAAATTTTAAAAAAATTGAGACTTTTATTTCCTGAATGGTGGCTCAGTGGCAAGGTGCCAGCCTACGAACCCAAAGGTTACTGGTTGGATTCCTAGCCAGGGTACAGAACCAGGTTGCAAGTCAGGTCTCCAGCCAGGTCTGTAGCTGGAGGGAATTGAAAAGCTACCATACATGGAAGAAAAAGGGAAAAAGAATCATTGTTTAGCACTATTTCTTTCATTGTTTTCCAAATGCATTTGCTTTTTCTCTCTTGGGACCTATTAACACACTAGAAAATAACACGCTTAGGAAAGGTCTGCAGGTGGGAGATTTTCAAATCCCATAATGTAAAGAAACCAAAAATAAGAGAAAAAATTTTTAACTTTTTAAACTATTGATTTTAACACAAATATGGATAACCGCACAAAACAGATGTTCCATTTAGTCATCAAATAGCCACCCAGGTGAGAAGGTAGAGATTTGTCAGTTGCTCACAAAGACCATCACTTCAGAAATTCTTTTTTTTTTTTTAATTTTATTGTTGTTGTATTACATCCATCCCCTTTTGGCTCCCCTCTGTCCCCCTCCCCACCCACCCATTCCCCTCAAAGTCAATCCCACCTGTTGTCCATGTCCATAGAAATTCTTAATTATAACCTCACCACCCTCCAAAGTAAACTACTGACTTCTGTGGTAATTGTTTCCTTTAGAACCCTAATCTGGGTGGCTAGACATTATTGCTTAGCTCTGCCTGTTTTTATAATGCATTTAAGTATATTTTTATTTAGTTTTTTTCCTCCTGCTTTTTTTTTCTTTTGGGAAGGAAAACAGCCCATCTTTCCTATACAATTACCCCATTTGTCTAGTATATTTCATTCCCAGTAGTGAGGCTTAATATGTTTCCCTGTTCCTGAATTTCCTGTAAATTGGGAGTTAGATGTAGAGACTCAATCAGATTCAGGGTTCATTACTTTGGCAAGACACCTTCACAGGATGTGTGGTCTTTTTCAGAAGGCAATATCTGGTTATCTCTTTTTGTGAGTTTAGGTATCGTTGGTGATCAATTCCTAGTCCCTTTATCATTTAGGAAATACAAATAAATTGGACCATTTATATTCCATCATCCTTCCTCACTAGTGGAACTCCTTTTGTAAGAAGAAATTTTAATGCAACTGCTATTTAATTAACTATTGATCCACTTTGTATAGAAAAGGCAGAATGAAAAATGTGTATTTGCCCTTTATTTACCAATTTTCAAAATAAGGAGTTGTTTTCCCTAGCATCTTTCACTGCATATGACAACTTTTGTATAACTACGTATAGTTAAATCACAGATTTTAAATAAAGTGATATTTTAATGTTTCAATTATTTATATTAATGCTCAGGTATTCTACAAACATTTGAATAAAGACTGGTGGTCCTTGTTAGCTTCCGTGCTATCTGATATGCTAGATGGGTCAGGTTCTTTGTTTCTCTGAAAAGCTTTCGCCTTGTTTTAGTGAAAGGACCCTTTAATTCCACAGGGGGTGCCAATGTCTGTTGGGTTCACCATTTCTAGGCTACTCCCATAGGCAGGCCTTTGAAATGCTACTATTATTTTTCTTGTTTTGAAGCTGAAATATTTTGTGAGTTTATAAAGATGAACTATAAGAGTTCACTTAAGCTCTATTTTATTGATACATCAGTATCTCCTTTCTTCTATACTAACCATCAACTTGGTCAAGGACACTGGAGATAAAAACTATATCATAATTACACATTTGGTTTTTTCCATATGATATGGAAAATATTCTCAAATAACAATGCCTATAGTACCACTAACATAAGTACTTTAAAATGTTAGTTTTACATAGGCCTTCCTCATTCTTTTACATTTGTATTTCAGATCATACAGCCCTTTGTAACTTTTACATTTTTGTTTATTTTTTTTTATTCTATTACAATTATCCTAATTTTTCCCCTTTTGCCTCCTCTGCCCAGCCTACCCCCAACTCCCACAGTTAATCACACCATTGTGCATGTGCATGGGTCATTCGTACATGTTTTTTTGACTAGTCTCTTCCCATTCTTCCTCCCATGTTCCCTCCTCGCCCTCCTCTCTTCTGGCCAATGTCATTCTGTTCCATGTTTCCATGTCTCTGGCTCTATTTTGCTTATTCATGTATTTTATCCATTAGATTCCTCTTAATAAGTGAGATCACAGGGGAACTCCTACCATTTTATGACAGCATGGGTGGAACTGAAAAATATCATGCTAAGTGAATTAAACCAGTCAGTGAAAGGCAAATACAAATACCAATACAGCCTTTTTACAAGTCCTGCATGTAAACTTGGCTCACCACAAATCTTTACATCAATTACTTTCCTGCCACATTGGATATATAAAACTCAGTCTCCAGTAAATAAATTCCTAAAAAGGATTCATGAAAATCATATTCGTTGAGTTCTGAGATGTTTTAAACAGTTATCTTTGGCCATTATGAGGACAGCTTTGCTAGATATAAAACCTTAGATATAATTAGTTTTTTTTTTTACCTGTGTGTATTCCTTATTATAGTTCTGCATTTTTTCTGGCATAAGGTTTTTCTATCAAAAAGTCTAATTATAATCTGATATTTTGCCTTTATAAGCAATCTCCTATTCTTGTCTAGATACTCATATTTATTTTTTAAACCTTAATAATTTATGACATGTGTAAGTATTAGTGATTCTGATGTACACTTTAAACATTAGTTCCAAGTCTTTATTTTTCTATTTTAATTTTATTGTTGTTGTATTACATCCATCCCCTTTTTGCTCCCCTCTGTCCCCCTTCCCACCTACCCACTCCCCCCTGAAGTCAATCCCACCTATTGTCCATGTCCCTGGTCCCTCCATGCTAGTTCTTTGACTAAACTGCTCTCTTCTTTGGATCTTCCTTCCCCCACCCTCCTCCCCTCTGGCCACCCTCCTCCCCTCTGGCCACTGAAGGTCTATTCATTGTATTCATATATCTGGTTCTGTTTTGCTTGTCTGTTTGTTTTGTTCATTATTATCCTAAAATGGGTGAGATCATATGGTATTTGTCTTTCACTCACTGGCTTATTTCATTAAGCATAATACTTTCTAGTTCCATCCATGTTGTTGCAAAGGTTAGGAGTTCCTTCTTTCTTTCTGCTGTATACCAAAGTTTTTTGATCCAATCATCCACTGATGGGCACTTAGGCTCTTTCCAACACTTGACTATTGTAAATAGTGCTGTTATGAACATAGGGGTCCATAGATCCTTATAAATTGGTGTTTCAGGGTTCTTCTGGTATAGTCCTTATAGTGGAATTGCTGGATCAAAAGGCAGTTCCATTTTTAGTTTTTTAAGGAAACTCCATACTGTTTTCCATAGTGGCTGCACCAACCTGCACTCCGACCAAGAGTGCACCAGGGTTCCCTTTGCCCCACATCCTCACCAACACTTGTTTGTTGATTTGTTGATGATTGCCATTCTGACAGGTGTGAGGTGGTATCTTATCGTGGTTTTAATTTGAGTCTCTCTGGTGGCTAGTGATGTTGAGCGTTCTTTCATATGCCTTGGGGCCCTTTGTATGTCTCCCTCAGAGAGTTGTCTGTTCAGGCCCTTTGCCCATTTTTTAAATTGGGCTGTCTGTCTTCCTGGTGTTGAGTCATATTAGTTCTTTATATATTTTGGAGATCAAACCCTTGTCTGAGGTATCATTGGCAAATATGTTTTCCCATACAATTGGTTCCCTTTGAATTTTGCTGGTGTTTTCTTGAGCTGAACAGAAACTTTTCAGTTTGATAGAGTCCCATTTGTTTATTTGTTCTTTGATTTCCATTGCCCTTGGAGAAGTATCAGTAAACATATTTCTGCGTAGAATATCTAGAATTTTACTGCCTATATTTTTCTCCAGGACCTTTATGGTGGCACTGCTTATGTTTAAGTCCTTTATCCATCTTGAGTTTACTCTTGTGTATGGTGTAAGTTAGTGGTCTAGTTTTATCTTTTTGCATGTTGCTGTCCAGTTCTCCCAACACCACTTGTTAAAGGGACTATTTTTACTCCATTTTATGTTCCTTCCCCCTTTGTCAAATATTAATTGACCACAGAATCCTGGGTTTATTTCTGGGTTCTCTATTCTGTTACATTGATCTATTCTTATGGCAGTACCAGATAGTTTTGATGACAGTAGCCTTGTAGTATAGTTTGATGTCCAGTATTGTGATTCCTCCTACCTTGTTCTTCTTTCTCAAGATTGCTCTGGCTATTAGTGGGTGTTTTTTTGCTCCATACAAATTTTTGAACTATTTTTCCTGTATCTGTGAATTATGTCATTGGTATTTTAATTGGGATTGCATTGAATCTATAGATTGCTTTGGGTAGTATGGACATTTAAATAATGTTAATTCTTCCCATCTATGAACATGGTATATGCTTCCATTTATTTGTATCTTCCCTAATTTCCTTTTTCAATGTTCTATAGTTTTCTGAGTACAGGTCTTTTACCTCCATAGTTAAGTTTATTCCTAAGTACTTTATTTTTCTTATTGCTATGGTAAATGGGATTTGTTTTCTAGCTTCTATCTCTGATGTTTCATTATTGGTATATAAAAATGCTTTTGATTTCTGGATTTTGACTTTATATCCAGCTATTTTGCTAAATTTGCTTATTAGGTTGAGTAAGTTTTAGGTGGAGTCTATCGGGTTTTGTATGTACACTATCATGTCATCTGGAAATAATGACAGTTTGGCTTCCTCCTTTCCAACTTGGATACTTTTGATTCCTTTTTCTTCTTCGATACCTATGGCTAGAACTTCCAAAATGATGTTGAACAGAAGTGGAGAAAGTGGACAGCCTTGTGTTGTTCCTGATCTTAAGCGGATAGCTTTTAGTTTTTCCCCATTGAGTATGATATTGGTTTCAGGTTTCTCATAGATGTCCTTTATTATGTTGAGGTATGCTCCCTCTATTCCCATTTTGCTGAGGGTTTTTATCATAAATGGTTGCTGTACTTTGTCAATGGCTTTTTCAGCATTTTTGATATGATCGTATGGTTTTTATCTTTCATTTTGTTGATGTGGTGTGTTACATTTATTGATTTACAAATGTTGTACCATCCTTGTATCCCTGGAGTGAAACCCACTTGATCATGGTGTGTGATCTTTTTACTGTATTGCTGGATCTGGTTGGCCAATATTTTGTTGAGCACCTTAGCATCTATGTTTATCAGAGATATTGTCCTATAGTTTTCTTTCTTAGTTGTGTCTTGACCTGGTTTTGGGATTAGAATAATATTGGCCTCATAGAAAGAGTTTGGGAGTCTTCACTTTTCTGGAATTTTTTGGAATAGGTTGAAAAAGATAGGAGTTAGTTCTTATCTAAATGTTTGGTAAAATTCATCTGTGTATCCATCTGATCAGGGGCTCTTGTGCTTTGGGAGATTTTTTATCACTTCTTCAATTTTACTAGTTGTTATCGGTCTATTCAGGAGTTCTTTTTCTGGATTCAGTTTTGGTAGATTATACATTTCCAGAAATGTGCCCATTTCACCCAGGTTGTCTTGTCATATAGTTGTTTGTAGTAATTTCTTACAATTCTTTGTATTTCTGAAGTATCAGTTGTAATTTCTCCTCTGTCATTTCTGATTCTGTTTATTTGGATTCTCTCTTTCTTTGTCTTGAAGAATCTGGTTAAAGGTTTGTCAATTTTGTTTATTTTTTTCAAAGAATCAGCTCCTGGACTTGTTGATTCTTCAAATTGTAGTTTGAGTCTCTGAGTTATTTAGTTCTGCTCTGATCTTGATGATTTGCTTCCTTCTACTTGCTCTGGGCTTTGTTTGTTTTTGCTCCTCTAGTTGTTGCAGCTTTATGGTTAGGTTGTTTGTATAAACTTCTTCTGACCTTTTTAGGTAGGTCTGTATTGCTATGAATTTCCCAATGAGGACTGCCTTCTCTGTGTCCCATAGGTTTTGGGCTGTTGTGTATTCATTGTCATTTGTTCCCAGAAACTTTGTGATTTCTTCTTTGATCTCATTGTTATTTATGCTATAGCATAATAGCATGTTATTCAGTCTCCATGAATTAGAATGCTTTGTTTCTTTTTCCTTGAGGTTGGTTTCTAGTTAAGCAGTTTTTTCTTCTTTAATACTTATTTTACTCTGGAATGCTATTTCTGTGAAATACATCACAGAAGTGGTGTATTGTAGAACTCACTTTTGTGAAAGTTGTCCTAGAGAGAGTGCCAAACCCATAGTAAAAAATGAATTTGGTTTTTGAGTCAGATCCTCCCCACTCCAATAACATAACTCAACTTTATTTTAAGATACTGAAACTGCAACTTACTCTTTTTGGAGTTTTCCATCTTAAATAGTAGATTTATTTATTTATTTACTCAGGCTATGCACAAGTCTTACTTCTTTCAATACCCTCTGTTTTTCCCCTGCATGTGTATACAAGTTGCAGTTTTCAGAAATAATGGCATTTGCAGTGCTCAGCCAGTCCTCAGAGTAGAAATTATTTCATCTACTAAGGTGAAATTAAAAAAAAATCCCTAGGATTTAAATAATTTTGTAGAATAGTATTCTAGCTATTTTTTGAACTTGTGGTTGATTTCCTATGTGGTCCTAAACTCACTCCTGAACTCTCTGTTGTGGTAGAGATTAGGTATGTTCACATTTCAATAATAAAGGTTACTATAGCATTAATTCCATTTTCCAAGTATCCCCAGTTTGGGGGCTTTTATAACTTTTCCATGATTTAGTGGAAAGGAATTGCATCTAATTTTTTTTTTTTTTTTAATTTTATTGTTGTTGTATTACATCCATCCCCTTTTTGCTCCCCTCTGTTGCATCTAATTTACATGCTAGTATGAGAATATATATTCTCTATGTACACAAATCATATAGTTTAGTAGTTTGCAACTTCTATCCAAATTGGTCTTCACTCTCAGCTTCTTTTCTAACCTAAGGATTGACTGATTTTACAACACACCCATGACCAGTTGGTTGCAATTTAAAACATAAATTGCTAACAAAATCTATATATTACACAATCATAAATAAGCACATATTTTATATCAGTGAATAAGAAAGATAGCCTGTATTCTATGTAATATACATCCATATTGTCTTACTTTTTTCTTTTTCCTTAACTACATTTGATTTTTCTGAGTTATTGCAAGTAACCTGATTTTCCCATATTATGAAATGATTCTAATTTAAGAAAACTTAACCTGCAGTAATGCAGATATAAGTAATATACAAAATTGCACTTAGTTAGTAAAATCTATTTATAACAAGATCACTTTAAAGCATTATAAGTTAAAGTTGGTTCTTATTCATTCAGCTGCCCTATGTCTGTTGATCAGTGCATTTAATCCACTTATCTTTGTACCTGTGTTCCTGCCTGTCTCTCTGTTTCTTCATCTTCTTAAAGCAGACCCCTTGGCGTCTCTTGCAATACTGGTTTGGTGGACATGTATTCTTTTAGACTTCTTTTGTCTGGAAAGCTCCTTATTTCACTTTCCATTTTCAATGACAACCTTGCTGGGTAGAGTATTGTTGGTTCCAGGCCTTTGTTTTTCATTGCTTAAAATATTTTTTGCTGTTCTTTTTTGCCTTGTTGTGTTTCTGTTGAGAAATCAGCTAATAACCTTATGGGAGCCCCCTTGTATGTTATTAGCTGTTTCTCTCGTGCTGCTTTTAGGATTCTCTCCTTGTCTTTGAAATTTGCCATTTTCATGATGCTGTGTCTTGGAGCAGGTCTGTTTGGGTTCATCTTCCTTGGCACTCTGTGCTTCCTGAGTTTGCATGACATTTTCTCTACTCAGGGAAGTTTTCTGTCATTACTTTTTCAAAGAGGTTTTCTATCCCTTGCTCCTCCTCTTCTCCTTCTGGTATCCCTATGATACGTATGTTACTACATTTCAAGCTGTCCTGCAGCTCTCTTAAAACCTCTTCATTCTTTTTCATTCTTTTTTTCATTTTGTTGCACTGCCTAGAAGTTTTTTTCTACATTGACCTCTAGCTCAATGACTGATCCTCTGCTTTCTCTAGCCTGGTTTTGATTCCTTCTACTGTGTTCTTCAATTCAGAAATGGCATTCTCCATTTCCTCCTGGCTCTTATTGATGGTGTCTGTGTCCTTCTTAATGCTTGTGTGGTTCTCAGTAAGTTCCTTGTAGCTTCCCTGGAGTTCTTTATAGTTCTCCTGGCGTTCTTTGTAGTTCCTCTGGAGTTGTTTGTAGTTTTCTTTGAACTCACTGAGCTCATTGAGCTTTTCTATCATCATTATTTTGAGGTGCTTGCCTCTGTTTCATTTTCCACTCTTCCTGGGGATTCTTCCTTTCCATTTGCTGAGGGTTTATTTCTTTGTCTCTCCATTTTAGGTGGCTCTTGTTTGTTTCTGCTTCTTAGGCTGGTCTGCTTTGACTTACTGTCTTATTGGTGTGACCTGTGGTGTAGAGGTATACTTATTTTTTACATCCTGGATCTTGCTTGATGACATCAGCTCATGTACCATTCTGGGCCTAGTTAGCGACTACCAGAGAGCCACTGTCTTTGTCTCCTTTAGTTGTTAGTCCAATCAGTCTTTGCTTAGTGGTCAGTTTTAGACACCTCTGGGTGGTGCAGATGAATTCAGCTGTTAATCCAATCAGCCTTTGATCTGAGGTCAGGTTTAGGCACTGCTGCAGGGGCAGGTTAATTCCTATGGGTGGGGCTGTGGCTTCCCCTCAGACTCCTGCCCTTTGGAGAAGAGTGGTCTGCTGGCTGTATGGGGGATGGGTCAGCACTGGACTCACAGGCTGCTTCCTCAGCTCTCTCCCTAAAGCCACTTACCCCAAATTTTCCCCAAGCTTTTTTAGTTCACTGTGATCTCCCTCTGCTGGGGCCCAGGGTAAGTGGGTGCTTCTATATTTTTGTGCATGGTCCCTTCAAGAACTCGGTCTCTCTGTCAAGCCGGCTAAACCTGGCTGCTTTTTGCTTTTCACAGCTGGTTGCTGTTTTACTCTCAGCTGTGTGCTATAAACCTGGAAGCCCAGTTGGGGGTTTAGATCCCACCCTTCTCAGGGGGAACCCTTGGCTACTGAGATGTTTCTCTGTCCTTTCAGCTGCCTCCGGTGGGAGCCCCACCAGCCTCTTGTCTCCGCACCTTCTACCAGTCAGGTTGTGACGAATCGGCTCTCCTATTCTGTCCATGATAATAAGACTTTCCTCCAGTTGGTGTTCTGTTGATTATTCTGAATGATTTCTCCCCAATTAAGTTGTAATTTCAGTTTGGTGTTGGGAAGAGATTGGTATAGCTCCACCTATTCCTCTGCCATCTTGGTTCCCCATATCACTTAATTTTACTGAATGTATTGTCTGTATATTTTTGACATTGCTCTCTTCGTTGTGCTGTAAAGTGCAAAGAACTATTTTTTTTTTTTTTGCACCTCTCTAATCATCCCTTCAGAATCTTTGAGAAAGATTTTAGATATGAGAGGCATGACTAATAATTCTTCCAGCTCAGATTTTTCTTCCCTAAAGGTTTTCTCATCCTTTTTCAACCTTTGAGAACAAGAGTTTAATTTCATTTGAAGTTTTATTACAAAGCATTGCACTGGTATTTTGCGAGTCTTTTTACACTGTTTTTCCAAATAGGAAAATTCAAGTTCATAGCATATGTTCATTGTTGCCTTATGAAAGATAGAGAAATAGCAGAGCTACTGACAGGAAAGCTAATTGACTAAATGAGGGAGAGGCCATCTCAGAATTATCAGATAAACCTTGTAACAGAATAAAGGCCTTAGGTACCTATATGTAATGGGAGCTGACAAGGACAAGCCATGGAGTCATGCTCATCTCCAGACAAGAAATTTTCAGAGTGACTTAAATTTACAAGTACTTGCAATCATGCCAGATTTTATTAAACTATGATCATTAATAGTTCAGTGTTATTAAGAAAAAAATTAAATCATAATTCTTATTTGGATTTAAACTAAAGTGTCTATTATTTATATAAAATTAATTTATTGATATGTTTATTAATGATAGATTCTTTTCTGGGAAACATCACCTACATTTTAATTTAAAAATGTATGAGAATTAGAGAAATAATTCTATTCCCTCAGATACATAGAGCTATGGAGAATTCTTATATTCAGGCAAGATAATCATAGTCCAAGGTTGACCATTTGTTTGCTAATGGCAACTTATAAATATCCAGTTGTACTGCTGAAGAAGAACCAAATTATTCTACACAACAAAGGTTTATTAACTGCATACTGTATGACAGACACAGATCGAGCCTCATAATGTCTAAGAGAATTAAGACATGGGCTCTTTAAATATGCAAGGTCTGTCCCAAAAGTATTGAGCACAGACTTTAAATTCTGACATTGGCTCTATACTTTTAGGACAGACCTTGCACTAGAAGAGGTGATGCCATTTAGAGGGGTGTAAGGAAGTCAGAGGGTCACAGAAGGGATACATGATTTCATCTTTTTTTTTTTAAACATTTTATTTTTTTATTATTTCCAGAGAGAGGGGAAGGGAAAGAGGCAGAGAGGGAGAGAAGAACCAATGTATGGTTGCCTTTCACCCGCCTCCAGCCACAGACCTGGCTGAAAACCTGGCTTGCAACCCGGTCATGTGCCCTGGCTGGGGAATCGAACCAGCGACTTTTGGGTTCGCAGGCCAGCACCTTATCCACTGTGCTACCAGCCAGGGCTGATTTCATTTTGATATATGAATTCAAATATTCAGGTCAGGCCAATAGGCAAAATTGCTAGAAAGAACAAAAGGTATGAAAGCACAATGTCATTAAAAAATTATTGAACTTTAAAAGGGGATGGATGTAATACAACAACAATAAAATTTAAAAAAGAAAAAAGAAAAAAAATTGAACTTTAAGGGAAATGCTGGTTTTCAAAGATAATAACTTAGAAAATCTAATCTCTTAAAGGGATATATGTTATGTACCAGAGACTACAGTAGTCATTTATTTTCTGTGGGAGATACAGTCCAAGACCTTCAGCTGCTACTTAAAGCCATGGATAGTACTAAACCTTACAAGAAGTGTGACTGGAACACAAGCACTGTGATACTGTAACAGGCAACCTGAAAACTGAGGCAACTACTAAGTGACTAATTGGAGGGGTCATATGCAGCATAGATACACCAGACAAAGAGATGGCTCACATCCCAGGTGACATAGTATGAGAATTTGTCACACTACTCATAACAGTGAACAATTTCAACTGTATGACTTATTTCTGGAATTTTTCATAGAATATTTTTGGACCATAGTTGACCTTGGGTAACTGAAACCACAGAAAGAAATATCACAGCTAAGTGGGGAATACAAAAACTAATACTTACTAATGCTTATTGGTCATGTGCTTTCCTAAGAAATAAACTTGAGGTATATAACTTTGATTTTTATAATAGAACTGGCCCAGAGTTGACTTTGAGTTAGTAATCCACACATTGCTTTCTTACTTCTTTATTTATAAAGTTGACAACATGTCTTTAAAGAAATACTTTAGAAAACAGGAGAACCAAGTTTGTATTTGAGGAGTCTTGGCCCAATAAAGAAATCATCTAGATGAAAGCCTCCTTTACTATTCACTTTTTCTTACCCCCAACCCCATTAGCAACACTAACCCATCTATCACTTGTTGGCAATGCCAGGATGATTGTTATAAAGTGAAATGTGAAAATATTGCCTAAGATTAGGTTGGGTTGGATTTGTAGATTTTAAGTTTAAGATAATATTTTAAAACTAGAATAATAAATTCTAGTTTCATTCCTAGAAACTTGAGACTAATATACTGTGAAAAACTCCTTAAATCTTATCAAATTATACTCCTTTTCTCACCTAGGTTTAGATAAATCAGATACAAAGTACATGAGTGAATTGTTCAAGATTACCTAGTAATTTTATTGGTACATGCATATGTGTGTGTGTGTGTGTGTGTGTGTGTGTGTGTGTGTGATTTTCTCTCTTGCTTTATTTGATGGTTTACACTAAAGTGGTACTTAAATCCTTACACATATTCATTTGGTTCGGACATTTTTTAATAAGGTAGAAAAGTAATCAGAAATCTACCAAGATAACTTAATTTTCTTTATTAAAAACTATTTAAGGTATTATTCCTTCTCATGTGGACAAACAAATTAATTAGTGAACTAATAATAAATTATTGGTAAGCATTTAGCATGGGATTAATTTGCACATAATTAAGAATAATTACCTGGTTTTAATGGCCCTTCTTGATCATTCAATACAATTAAAATATAAAATTACTTTAAAGTATTGACAAAGTATCCAATTATAAAGTCACATGTATAGTAAGTGTCTTTCAACAGCTCCAAACACTAAAAATAGATAAAGCTTGTGGTATCATTCTGCACAATTCAATGCAATTGAGCCTTATCATTTTGGTTAACGGTGAAGATTCAGTTTACAGGTTGTGCTCTTGATACAACATCTGAAAAGATAAAAGGAATAAAAAGTAAAACATCCCAAATATGGAAACAGTGATTTAGTGTCTTTGAGAGATTTTTATTTCTCCTGTGGTGTAAGCAACTCTGTAGCTCTTTAGACTTTGAGTCCAGAATTATGTTGTTGTGACCATACTTAATGTCATTTATTGAACAACCACTGTGTAAACTATATACCAAGATTTCAGGGAGTGGCATGCAAGTAGAAATCGTAGTCCAAAGAGTTTCTAAAGAAAGGAAGAAGCCAAGATAAGAAAGAATAATAATATTATGAAGGCAGATGTAACATAAAATGTAAGTGTATGTATATGTATATATATGTTTAAAAGCAGGTTATGTGATATAATTCCTAAGCACGGGTTGTTCATGAAAGAGGAGAAGAATTTGTAATTATTAAAGGAAAGACTGTGAGTGATGAAGGTCTCATTAGTATTTTGAGGAAGGGGAAGGAAAGGATATAAGATCGCTGAAAGGAGATCATTCCAGTTGGGAAAGCTTTAGATCCACTGCAGGCAAAGCAGTTGGAGAAGATGTGGCAGGCAGCTTAATTGCTTCAAGGTCATTATAGTTGTCAAAGCATTGAGAGAGCATGTGGACCCACAGGAAAAGTGATAATTTGCAGGAGATCTCTGTAGTTCATGTTTATACATTTATTTTGCTGGAAAAGCCATGGCATGCAGTGGCTCATCATCTGTGGCTCAGAGGGCCTCCCAAATAAGAGGCAAGTTCTGGTCTATTGGCAATATTGATTTCCTAATTCAATGTGTATCTGCCTGTTACAGGATTTGCAAGTGATTTTTCTGTTAAAATGTTTTGTGTGGTTCTTTCTATTGGGCTGGACTATCTGAGAGCACAAGGACAGTGTCTTCCTTTTTCAAAATACATTAATCTCTTGCTAAAGGGCAGACTATTTTAAGAGTACTGAGTACATTTAATTGATTAAATAGACTCTATGTACCTAATTATACATGGGAAATTAAAAATGTAGGCTTCACTATAATATAGAAAAGTTGTCAGGAGACAACACCAAAAACTATATTGTATCACATAATGATTTTATGTCCTAAATATTATGTTTAATATTTTCAGTAGTCTCCTTCTTGTAGAAAGGAACATGTACATCTAACTCTGGGTCTTTCCTAACTCTCCCTACTTTTCCATTTTCAGTCATGTGATCCTCACACAAGGCAGAGAAGAACCCGCCACCTTCTGAGGCCCGCGCTGAGCTCAAGGACAACATGTGCCGAAGACTCCCAGGTGCGGCCCTGCCTCCTCAATGAAAATTGCTTCCAGTTCCAGTACAACATGACAGGTATAGTTGAAATCCATGGCTATGCCCTTTGCCCTTAACATTGACTCATGGGAGAATGTTTACATGTGTTTTCATTCTCCAGATTAAAGACCGACGATAGAATGTGAGAATGTATTGCATGACAGACTGAGGGTTTGATATTCCCAGTGTCCCTTTACAGCAAGAAATGCCCACTCTTGGCATGTAGAGTCAGCTATGTCACCTGGAATCTTTGACTTCAAAGATGCTTAGTAAAATTTAGCACATTTAATAATAAAGTTGAATTAAGTTATGATAAACTGAAACAATAAAAATATCAGGGGATTATTTACCATTTAGGAAAGAATATAATTATTCTGTCATAGAATTTAGCTATTTAATGGACTCTATTATTTTAAGAAACTCATGCTTGCGCTGTACTTGCCTTATGGATTTCAATAAGGGTGAATGATAGGCTGCCAGGGCAGGGATGTTTGAGAGGCACTGGGAATCCTAAAAGCCTGTTATTAATAAGCCACTGTTCAGATTTTCTTGGGCACCACAGTGCTCAATGTCTAATACCAAAAACTGTTTAGTCACATTGATCTGCTGCTACTCACCATTTCCTGCAGTAGCCGATATATAAAATGCTACAAAACGTGGAACCATGTTCCATCTCAGGGTTGAATTCAATACTGACGGCCAAACTGCGACGTGCCTACAGAGGCAAAGCAACGTTATTCCTGAAACAAATTTCCGCCTAAGTCCCAGCAGCACTGCTGAGATTTCTCATGTAGAAAACCTTGTATAAGTTCTGTGGAGCTGCAGTGTTGTCTTTATAGGTGAAAGGTGCTTTTGTGTTTTGTTCTTTTTCTTTAGGTAAAGGTGCTTTGGATAGTTGGTTTTCATAGTGATTTTTCAGAAATACAATTGAACTTACTTTAGTGAAAGAGCATGTTTTTAAAACACTGATTTTATTATACAAGAGTTTATTTTAAATGCTTAGATAATCTACCAAATATGGAAAAGTTTCTTAAAAATGTTCTTATTGCATATGATCAAAGATCTTCCTTTGTATGCACACCAACAATATGTTTTTTTAAAGAGGCAGGTTAATTATGTGATATTTTAGTCTCTCATTTGTCTCCTTTGTAATACAACTATCCAGGTCTATAAAACCTTTTTTAATGAGAAGGTAACTTTTAAAACTTAGTTTTGTGGATAGTCCATGTAGTTCTGAATATATTGAACTCTCCCTTTTGGGATACCCAATGTGTATCAAATTGTTTTGATGATTATATTTATTTCTCAAAAATATTTTCAAGTTTACATCAAAAACTAGCTTCATTTATGGGTGTTTTCTCTCTCAATTATCCCCAGCAAACAGATGATTCCAAATTTGTTTTCCTTTGTCATTCTGGTTAGTGTCTCTCCTTTCTTTCCCAGCCGGACTATGAAATGGTTTCTAACAAATAGTTACCTTTTTACCTAAAGAAAGCAAACTTAAGATGGTAACTCACTGTTATCAATTTGACTGTTTGCTTTCTATAAAAGACTTGTGTAATGTTTTTTAATCTAGCTGGAAGTGGTTTTGGGGTTATGTACACACAGTCCTTCACCACTCCAGATCATCAAAGGTTTGCTGTACTTGGCTCACATGGCCGTGATTTTGAAACTCAGTTTGGTGATTCTGTGCCTGTAGAGTGGAGCACATGCCAGCTGAGTGAGAACGCGACATGTGGGCAGGGTGTCAAGACCCGCCTTCTAAGCTGTGTGCGCAGTGATGGCAAGCCAGTCAGCATGGACCAATGTGAGCAGGTAATTTGTATATTTGTATTTCACATCCCAAGCTTTGTTGTCATTAACATTGGTCTGCAACCTCCAGGATGCTTGATATAAATAACAGACTTGATTTCTCATCACAGCTTAGGTTCAGTTAGAAGAAGTGGTATTTGTTTGAATTCAGTCACCATGACCAGGAAAGGCTGTTTTGTACTGGGGAACTGAGTTCATAAAAATATATGTATTTTCATCCTGATATTCCAAGTTTGCAGGTTCTTTCCTACGTCAGGTTACATGTAAGAGTCAACCAATAAATGTGTAAATAAGTGGAACAACAGATCTCTCTCTCTCTCTCTCTCTCTCTCTCTCTCTCTCTCTCTCTCTCTCTCTCTCCCCTACTTCTACCCCTCTAAAGAAAATAAATTAAAAATATTTTTATGATTTTAATCATATTTTAACTCAGATACATTAACTTGTCAATAAACTATTGACATCAGGTGAGTCTAATATTTAGATGTGATTCTTTGTGTTAGGCAGGCAATTCATTTCCATATTGGTAAACACTGTCCCTTGCATGTAACATGAACACTCATACTTCCTATTAGAATACTTTGCTAATTTTCTTAGTATTTGATTGCTAGATAATTATATAGTTGTATTAATACAGTTGTATTTTTCTTCTCAAACTAAGTTAAAATGTCTCCCTACCCAGTTTCAAATTAGCGTGTTTGGAATTTTTTGCCCCTGTTTTTCTTATAGCAAATATGGAGTTTGGTTTTAACTTGTTCAGAAAAAATTGGCATTGCCTTCCCAATGTACAAGTAAAAGCACTGTGAGGGAAATTTCATTGAAATAAATATGAGCAGATGCTGTCACACTATAAGAATCACTAAACAATCTTTGGAATGAAGTGAAAATATGGGTCCAGTTAACTCAGATCATTACAGAAACTTTTTTTTAATAAACTGGCAAAATGAAAGTTTTCCCATGTCTCCTAACATAGGTGGAGTCTACAGGTAGAAATTGAAATCCACACAAAACCTTCCTCTTCTATCCTGATTAAACTATGTCACAACATGCTCTCTAAAGCAAAAGTAGAGCTGCCGACCAAAAGCAACTCTAAGACAAGACCATCTGAAATTGGATGTCCAATTTGGTGAAATTCTGAAACTAGCTAATACATGGTAGAGTTGTGTCAACCAAGAGTCAATGATTTATTTTAACATTTTATTTCATTATATCTGCCTCTCAAGAAGTTTGCCAGGTACAAGAAAAATAAATTAACAGTCTACGACAACTCCAAATAATTGAAAAATCTTACATTTATTATGTCTAATAAATATTTTCTTTTGATACAAAAAAGATATAAAGCTTTCCATAGAAAAATCAGTTTCTCTGCTTTCCAAATACCATATGTCCAACAAATATTTTTTAAAAATTAGTTTAAAACAGTCCCAAATTATTAACCTAACAAGAACATCCATGTATCTTGTGTGGATAATAAATCCTATATGGTAATTTCCATTTTGTTCACTTACCAAACTATTATACTATAATCCTTACTTTTGGCTTGGTATGGACTTTTCTAACACTTAATATGTGTTGACTCTCAAAGGTTTCCTAAAGTAAGCACACAGTGTGTGATTCCTAAAGCATATTTTTCATTATTCTTTCTGTGTTTCTTAGATGATTTCTTCTTTTGCCAAGACCTCTGCCTTGATCATTAGAAAATTGATAGATTTTGCCTAGATACGGGTTTCAGAGAAAACTGGAGGAAAATGAACTATATCCCCAGCTTTTCCCATGATTAAGCCTATGATTATGTTTTTTAGCATAATCGCTCTTTTAAAATAAACTTTAGATTGGTTATTGATTTTGGTTTTATTCTTATTTTATGTTTTAGCCTAGCCAGTTGTTTGTTTTGAGCTTTCTTTATACTGTTATCCCACCCAGAACTGTAAGGTGCTTGAATTCTGCACTGAGGCTTCCTCTGGGTTCCCTGCCAGCTGAACGACAGGACAGAACTCTTCTGTCATGTAACAGTCTGCTTTCCCAGAACCATAACTGCAGGTCTGCTCTAATGTTTATAAAAAGAAATCTGGGCTGACAAATTTTGATTTTGTGAAGGAAGGACAACCATTTTCTGTGATTGTCACCAATTTATATAAGGGTATTTTTCCCCACAAAAATGTAAAAAAGAGTCTCATCATAGAAAAAAGGGCTACCTTTCACATAAGAGGATAATGTTGGATTTCTTGTTGTGATGCCTTCTCTGCTAAAATCACATTTTATTCCCATCTGCAGCGTGGCTTGGAGAAGCCCCAGAAGATGAGCACTCACTGTTTAGTGGAATGTGTGGTCAACTGTCAGCTCTCAGGGTGGACAGCTTGGACAGAGTGTTCACAGACTTGTGGTCATGGAGGTACTTGGATTCCCATTCCCTATGAGTCTTCCCACTGAACAATTTAGTTTTAAATATCTTTCAATATGCTATAGCTTGACAAATGGGCATAGGCATGTTGGCCAGCTGGAGGCAATGTGAGGCTGACACAGGGGAGAAGAGCATGAGCTGGCCTTCTATCGGTCCTTTATGATGAGGCCGAGGTTGAAGAACTGGCTTGGGAACAGTGTCCACCCCAGAGGAGCTGCTGGTTACATGAGACAGTATTTATTCAAAAGATCATAAGCTCAACCAGTTATAAAAATGTCAGCCTCCTTTGTTTTTGGAAGAAGTATGTTTTATCCCTGGCTTCTGTGTCAGGTAAATGCCCAAAAATGATGTAAGTTGCTTAACATCATAGGCCAGAGACTGCTTTTTCTCTCACAAGAAGGGTGGAGTAGTTTATGGCTCAGAAATCAGCCAAGGATACTAGTTGACCCAGGCTCTACCATTTCAAAATAACCAAGATTTTCTGGAAGGTTTTATCCAGCTGGTTCTATCGAGGTTTTTATGGACCTGGTTGGAAGTAGTATACATCTCTCCTATCTATGTTCTATTAGGCAAAATTCAATCCCTTGTTCCCTTCTCCATGTAAGAAGGTAGGGTAGAAAATGAAGTTTCTACTATGGCAAGGACTGCAGAAGGCAATAAGTACTCAGAAGCTATGCCAACAGATGCCTAGACAGCACTCCAGCCACCAGGCTAGAGACCAAAACATATGCCCATGCACAAGAGTGCAGTAGGAGTTTAATAGTCACACACAGGCTGTGGTTTAGGATAGTCCTGAGAGAGGTATAATTTATCACAAGTGTCAGAAATTTGTACAAAGGATCTAGAGAAAAATCCTGTTATACAGCTAGGCACTAAATGGGAGAAGAAGAAAAGGTGAACTACAAATTGGAAGAATCATGGAAAATGGGGTGGGAGAAGAGATGCCAAGACCTGGATACCATAGTCAAAGATATTTGAAAGTGGGTGTCTAAAAGCCCTGAATCACTGGCACTAGGTTATTAGCTCAGAACACAAGCTCATTTCTGAGCTATTCACAAATGAGTATGCTAGGGTTGTTGATAATTCTCTGCCTCAGCTGGGATCACCTGAAATTATTGATTATTTTTAGAGAGAAGGGCAGGAAGGGAGGAAGAAAGGGAGAGAAACATCAATGGATGTTTGCCTTTCACCTGCCTCCAGCTATGGACCTGGCTGGAGACCTGGCTTGCGACCTGGTTATGTGTCCTGACTAGGAATTGAGCCATCAACCTTTGGGTTCATAGGCTGGTGCTAATCCATTGAGCTACCAGCTAGGACTGGGATCACTTGAAAAACTGGGGCAGGATGCAGGATAGAAACGGCTCATCCACAAACTTGGCTGAAGATCCTGGAAGGGCAGAGCTAAAGACAGTAGCCAAAATATAAATTAGGAAAAAAGTAGTTAAGGAAATTGAAAACTCTCTCTGCAAAAAGCATTATTCAAAATGAAAATATAGGAATCACAATATCTAATAAAAACATGCCATTTCCTGCTCAATTTGGAACCTGCAAAGAATGTCAGAAAAGCAAATGATCAGTTTTAGGACCAAGCTTTCAGTGATTGACCTATAATGTCTCAAATTTTCTAATTGGCAACATGATATAATTCCCAGTTGGGCACCCACTTTGTAAAGTTGGGTAATCTAGGTTCATATTGCAGCTGTTTAAGCCAATTACCTTAAGTTTTCTGAGCCTCAGCTTCATCTAAAACATGAAATTCATGCATATATTAGAGGCACTGTTTTTGGTTTGAGAATTAAACCCTGTGAAGTACATGAAGGTACCTAGACTATGTTAATTTAGTATATGTTAATTCCCATTGCCATCTTCCTATCCACAACTAGTAGAAAGAGTTGTCAGAAATTCTGTAGGATCTTTCAGAGATTTATAAATTCAGTCACTTTCATCTCCCACTCTGGTATTTTAACCTGTTACCTCACTAAGAATCCACATACTACATTCATAACCTCAGTTAAATTTTTAAAATGCAAATTTGAACAGTTTCCTATTGACTTCAGTGATATTCATCAATTCATTTACCCATTAAGCAAATACCTGTGTGCCAGTTATAGTTCAATGTGTTGGGGTTGCAGCAGTAGGGGAATAAGATAATTTACCTCTTCTCATGGACCTTACATTCTAGTTGAAATTCAGTAAATAATAGGTAATTTTTGTGTTGATGAGTTCACGAAAGACATATAAGTGTTATTCACATGAGTGATGTTTTTCATCAGAATGACTGGTCCCTCTTTTGACCAGTGGTGACCCACCCTGGTTATCCTGTGACCATAAACACTATAGCCTTGTCCACATGGGCCTCTGCTGGGATGTGTGACTCTAGAGTGGTCAAAGGTAGACTGAAAAAGTAGAGAAAGGACTAAGTCTTATATTGTCAGTGTGGTTGACAAGGACCTATGGGATCTCACCCATGCCTGCCTTTCTATCACTTTCCCCCTTCCACTGTCCAACTGGCTCTTTGTGCTCCAATATTGTGTATTTCAGTCATATTCTTGAGCATTCTTCCTTGCATCTTGGCACCTTTCCCTATGTGGAATATTTCACCATCACCCTCACTACTACCTCTTACTACTTTTATCATGCGTGAATTAAATTTTAATGATCATCTGTCTAAGGGGCCAAACACACTGTTTGGTTTCTTCATGGGTGAATTTCCCCATGTAACTATTGTAAAGCACATGTGGCTGTGGACTGTGAGGGGGAAGGCTTGCCAAGGAAGAGCTTGCAGACTGGATCACAAGCCCAAGGGTAGCCAGCCCCTTCCAGTGACTGTTTTTCCTCACTCCCTAAATAAATACCTCAGTCTTAGGTATCATTACCTAAGAATTTGTTTGGTGCAAGGAAATAGAAAATGTTTGTTATTATTTTCCTGAAAGTCCTAATTCTGCCACTGTGCTATCAGTGAAACGAAACATGACATATTGCCCTGTTATGCTAACTAACCACCTTTAAAATGTAGACCCCAAATTGTAAGTTAAAATATCACTTTAATTTTTCAAATAGTTCTATTAGTGATGTGAACTCATCAGACCTGGCTTGTCTACTAGGAAAAAAATACCTTCCAAATCTGGATCCCACTATCAGACATTCTAGGCAATTAATTTTAAGTTAAATTTACCTTTTTCTAATCCTTAGAATAATAAATAAAAATTAACAATAAAACAAAGATTTCCTAAAGAAAGTCACTATGTAAACTAATGCACAGCATAACTAGAGAAGGAATGGGAACTACTTGGAGAAATAAAGTTATATAAAACAGAAATTATCTAAATAGTATCCATTGACACATAGATAAAGCACTGGTTTTAAATCACTTTTAGCTAATTTCTAATGCTCTAGTAGGATAACTTCTTGGGAATCCTTTCTTGACCTAGATGTCTTGATCTCTTAAAGTGTCAGATAATAATGTCTTTTTAAAAAATATTCCTAATCTTGAGATCTGACAAATCCTTCAATTATTTGCTTTAAATGAGTATGTATTGTTTTCTTTCTTTATCCAACAAGATTTATAAAGTTGACACCTATTATTTAGGCATCTAATGGTATTCTCTTTCATTGTCAGGAGTGGCACTGTGGAAAATAAATGATACAATGACCCTGCTATTTTGAGTTCTATACATGAAGACATAACTGCAGCAGAAATATATTCATGCTTTTCACAAATATTCATTGGATGTTTTCTGAGTGCCAGGAACTGAGGATACAATGTATGGAACTAAGTCTCCTAACAAATTTAATATTCCACAGGAAAATTAGATGATGACAAGGCAGAAAGAGTGGAAATCAACAAGTAAACAAACATAAAAATAACAGATGCTGAAACAAAAATAGATCATGTGATGGAGAATAACAAGTATCTTGCAGGGAAGTGAAGAATGAGTGGAGAAAGGCTATTGAGGTGACATTTATGTTAAAATTGAATGACAAGGTCAATTGCTCTTATGACTATTGTTTTCTTTACTAGCTACATTTTTTTGCTATATACTGCATTCAAGGTTCTATGTAGGACATAAAGGCAAAAATATAAAAATGATTATTTTTCTCATTATATTTGTGTTTGACCTTAATATTAAAAATAGAGGCGTAGTAAAAAGAATAGGACACATGGCCTTTGAAATTTTAAGCATCTACCCTTAGGACTTTGCTAAGAGATCTGTGTACAGTATTGTACATATATTATTCCTCACCAGGCCCCAAACCCCACTCCCTACACACTTTCATGGAACTACTTTTTTACCCAGCAATTCCACTGCTGGGAATATACCTCAAGAATCCCCAATCACCAATTCAAAAGAATTTATGCACCCCTGAGTTCATAGCAGCACTATTTATAATAGCCAAGTGCTGAAAACAGCCTAACTGCCCGGCAGTAAATAATTGGATCAAAAAACTGTGGTACATTTACACAATGGGATACTACCCAGCAAAAAGAAGGAATTCCTACCATTTGCGACAACATGGATGGAACTTATGCTAAGTGAAATAAGCCAGTCAGTGAAAAACAAATACCATATGATCTCACCTATAAGAGAAATCTAGTGAACAAACTAATGAATAAAATAGAACTCAATACATGCAAACATGGAAAAGACTGACAGTGACCAGAGGAGAGAAGGATGATGGTGGAAAGAAGGGAAAGGGATTAGACAAATAACATGAATGAATGACCCATGGACATGGACAACAGTATAGGAATTGACTATGGGAGTGGGGGTGGAGGGTGGGTGGAGGAGGGTGAAGAGAGAAAAAATCGGACAACTGTAATAGAATAACAATGATAAAATAATGTAATTTTTAAAAAGTGAAATAAAAGAAAAATAAAACATCTGCAGATTACCTCTCCTAAGAGTCTGCCAGCAGCTATCTTTTTTGTACCAGCTGCTGTCTTTCTTCCACCCCATTGGGGTGACGGGGCAGGAACCACAAGAGGAGATAGAGCTTATTGAGGCACATTAAAGTGGGGAAGCAAGTTACATGGGAGTCTGACTTTAGAACCTGCGGCTCTCAACTGACTTCTTTATCAAAGGCAACAGCTCACAGGATTGTCTGATTGTCTCTGATTATAAATTCAGTAGGTTGCCAGGCAAAACCTGGTATACTGGATATTCTGAGTATGTTTCCCCAGGAGCTGCACTTCACCTTCAAACCCACAGAACTACATTGATCTGAGGCAAATTTTGAAATGAGTTCTTCCTTATTTTTCCAAGCACCTGGATTGACCCTTTAATGTACGCCTGATGCTTGGAATGTATACTTTCTAATTGTGTTAAAGATTTCAAGGTCAGAACAGTTTGAATCCAATTTATTTTCTTTTGGGAAGAAACTGATTCAAAGCTCCCACTAAGGGCTTTTTTTTTTTTTTTTTTTTTTTTTTTTAGGTAGCTTTTAAAGATCAAAGCTTATAATAGAAGAGCTGAATATTTGGATTAGTAACCTTCTCTGTCTGTTGAATTTTCATCAGTTCAGTGGAATGTAGAACTCCTTAAATTTACCATAGCATGAATTATTTATAATTATTATTTAACCAATAACATACTAAGAATGTTCTTTATCCAAGACCATGATTTTTTTGTTTCACATTTTAATTCAATATATATGAGTTTATAATTTTTTTATACTATGTATTCCAGCCTGCCTCTTGTGAATCCAAGATGGCATATAATTTTTTGTCAATTGTAGCCTGTAATAAGAAAATAATGTACTATTAACTACAAAGAATCATGACCTTGTAATTTCCCAGCTTTTATTTATTTTTTCTCTTTTAGATTTTGAAGGCAAGCCAGTCAACTTTACTTTTAGTGTCTTTATAAAATGTAATCACTGTGGTGTTCTTGACCAGGTACAGTCCAATAGTTATAATGGTTCAAACTTATTTACCATACCAATTAATTAACTCCTATGACAAAAGAACAAGAAGCTAAATTGTAGAATGAGAAAAAAGAAAGAATAGACAACAAACCAAAATATCTGTGTTAAAGAGCTGGTTTTTACAATGTCAAGTTGTAAGGCTTTGACTTAATCTTGACAAATTCACTTGCACTATATATTTTTTAATCTGTAAAATGGTAAGATATTAGAATAACTAATTTTTTAAAGATTATTTTTTTAGAGAGAGGGGAATGGAGAGAGGCAGAGAGAGACAGAGAGAGAGAGAAAGAGAGATCGAGATCAATGTATGGTTGCCTTTCACCTGCCTCCAGCTACAGACCTGGCTGGAGACCTGGCTTGCAACCTGGTTATGTGCCCTGGATGGGAATCGAACCAGCGACCTTTTGGTTTGCAAGCTGAGAAGATCTACTTTTTAATATCTGTTGGTTAAAGGCACAATTATTGATACTAGTAATATTTTAGTAATTTTTTACAAGAGTACTATGAAGTATAGGCATAATTTTATAGCAACATGTTTAAGGTCATTTGGCTTTTAAGTAGCAGAGGAAAAATTTAAACCCAGTTCAAGTATTTCCAAGCCCCATTTATTCCAATAAGCCCCTTTGCAGTTGACACTCTACATGTAAATACTCCTGCTATGTGCTTGGACCTGGGTTGGGTGCTCTATCACTTTATTAAAATTCTCAGAATTTATAGGTGTATGTAAAAATAAGCAGATGAAATGGATCTCAGATTGGAACACAAAGGGTGTGAAGGCTTTAAGAAGTTGCTACTTTCATAATCATAATGCTGCGTACTATCTCGTCCATCCAGTTGGAACAAAGGCTGGAAGACAACCTTACACTTAGATAATATATGACTATGATTGATGGAAGAGCTCTAAGACTGCCAAAAGCACTCTTTCTGACCTTCCCATTTTCCATCCCATAGGGAGTACCTTATTTGGAGTATTTCTGCTGTATATAGGTATTTAAAGTGGTTTATCAAGTTGTATTAGCTTTTAATGGGAACTTACATGTGTTGCTGAGGTAAGAGGTTAGAACGTATACATTTGCTCTACAAGAAAGGAGTCCAGAGTTCTTTATTTCCAAGCAAAACCAAAGGTGCCTAATCTTCTGTCCTAAAAATAATTATCCCACTCCTGTGATACCATGTTCTACTTGATATTGAGAACTGTTTTCTTAGTTCCTTGTTTAGCGAACCTCAATTGCAAACAGATGGTCATGGTTGGGGCTATTCTATTTCACTCAGAAAAGCCTATAAATCTATACCTTGCCTAAACTGAATGTACTTTAGGATGAAATGTATATGGGTGCCTGAAACAATATTCTGATAAGCCAAGAAAATGTCCATAGAGGAATCCCAGGGACTGTAGCTGTAAATGAGAACTGTTGCCTCTTCCATCTCTATAGACGTTGCAAAATACCTGTATTTATGTTGCAGATCAGGACCACAATTTTTCTCCCCTCTGTTACATTATAAAATAATCAAATCCATGTCCACCAAAGTGTACTTATATTTAAAACAAATGTTGTATTTAAAATAACCTTGGATAAAAATTCCAGATGATATTTAAGAAAATAAAAAGTAGATACCCAGCATAAAGAGCTGCATGAAATTTAACTCAGCATTTTATTTTTAACAAATCTAACTTTCCGCTGCTTTCAGAAATTTACTGTGACAAGTACCCAAAAGGAAATGAGGAGTTATCACAAGAGAAAGCTGTTAGCACAATACTTTTAATTACTTTTTACTAAGGGGAAATATAAAATCTGTGAATACAGCTAACACATTTATTGCAGAAGTAGACTGAAGTGCACTTGTCAAAATCATTCAGGTGGCCAAACAACCAGAGCACAGCATCTGATTCCTGACTTGCACCAAATGAGACTGAGATCTGTAGGAAGCACATGCTTTTGGAGTAAGACGAATCTTTGTTCCAATCCTTCTAGCTGTGTGATTTTGCAAACATTACTTAACTTTCACGATCCTCACTTTATCACCTATGAACTGTGAATATTAATACCTGTCTCAAGTAAAGTCCAAGACTGGGATTCTTGTTAAAGTGATTTACTTGAGGGGCATGAAGACAGCAGGTGCTCTTGGGAAGGGGAGCAGAGAAAGCAGGATAAGGAGGGATAAAGAATTAAGCAGTTATTTGCTATTTCATCTTTATATCATAGCATATCATATTCTCTCAATTTAGTCCCTTGCTTCATAATGAGAAATACTTTTTAATGACAAAAGGTGCTACATAATAAATTCCCTTAACCACAGAGATATGTTATTAAAACTGATTAATAGATTGATATTACCAGCTATTAATCACATGACCAGTTATTAATAAATTTCTGTTAGTTTTGTTTCTTTTTCATTAATTTTTATGTTTGCTGGTACTTCCTACAGACTAATATTAGATAGCAGGTATCAAACCCTTAACAATAATTCCATAGGAGAAAATCCTTATAAATAGAAACATTTTATTCAATAACTTAAATCTTGGTTGCACATTAGGAAGGACCACCATCAACTTGAGGTTCGTGACATTGAACCCCATCATTTGTTGTGCAAGTTCACCAACCCCTTGTAATGTGAGCTCTGGAAGGCCATTCTCTGCCAACAATTGTATGTATGCCTTAAACATTTATCTTAGCTCTTATTCAAAAGGAATAATACTAGGTTAAAAGTAAACCAGTAATAATAATATGCAAGTAACATGCTATAAGCTCCGAGTCAATTCATGCACTGTGTTTCTGTCCATGGTGCACTGGAGTTTATAGGTACATCCATGTAAATTTCTCAGATAGTTTATTTAATGAACTATTTAAGATTCAATAGGTATGTTCTTCTTTGCTCGATTAGTATTGTATTCCCTTTCCCATTTCTTCTACAGACATACTTTACATTGTTTACCTGGACTATCAAAATCATAATTTTTAGTTAGTTTAATTGATCATGAGTCGGGGCCACAGAAGAACCATTGTTTAAAACATGACATGTAAAGGCACATGGTTGCTGGCTACTTGGATCTGAAAGTATGCTCAGAACAGAAAACCATGCCATTTGACTTAATTTCCTTTTATGACTACATAAACTGACCAGTTCACAAAACATTTTTCGGGGATTTTTTCACTGCTTAGAATTTCCCACACCCCTGTTGTCACTGAGGCCTCAGAGTAAAGTCTGACTACAGTGCAGTCAGAATGCTTTAAATCTACATGCAGGATTCAATTTATTGATCTCTCTTTGAATTTCATTTGTGGTGTGTTTGTGTGTGTGTGTTACAACTAGTATGCCTCATTGTCTAACTTTTTTTTAATGGGGGTCTTACCAGGCAATCTTTTCTCCTTCCTTGTGAGTATTGTAATTATTGTCAATTTAATAGTAGGCTCAATATCACTGTTGATTATAACGAGTTTCAAATATTTCCCAAGGGAGGAGAGCAAAAGTCTCAGAGAGAATTGGTAGCAAACTTACCCTATCACCATTCAGGTTTTTATTAAATGGAAACATATTGTAAAAAGTGCTTTTCTCTTTTTTTATAGCCTGAAGAGTACATGAATAGAGTCAATTTCTGTTTTTACATCTCATTGGAATTGCTCATTAAGCAGATTGTCTAGATCCATTATTGAATTCAGGTTCCAAATAGATTCCTAGACCCATATATTATGCTTTTACTGAAAACCATAAACCCAAACAAGAGAAGTCCCGGCAGTTTCCACGAAAATCCCCCACTGTCAGACTGAAAACATGAGGACATGTATCTTACTTGGAGGACAAAGGCAGATCAGACTAGGGCAGGGTGGAAGGGGTTTGGTGGTCTGGGAACAGGCTAAATCAATGTGGATTTCATAGTTGTGTGCTTTCAGTATGAATACAGGTAGCATGCTTGGTATACCCCTTATACGCTTGTTTTAGGAATTGATATGAAACAGTACATGTTAAAATAAATGATTAAAGATATTAAAAAATTGAACAAGTACCTACTATATTTGAGATATGCTATAAAGTGGTTTATATACTTTTATGTTTTACTCATTCTATAGTCAGTCTAAGATAAGTGTAAGGAGTCCAATCATCTCAGCATTCTTTCCCTGGATCGCCTTAACCTTGAGTCCCTGCAGGAAGCAAAACCCCTGAAAATATCAAGTTACTCACCAATGACCTCACCCCTAATATAGCCATCCCCAGTCAATAAGTATCCTCCATGGACACACATGTGATGTCACAGCATCAAGGTATTTGTTGGTCAGTCTTTAGCTGCAAATTGAGTATGAAACAGAGTGATCTGTACACCAGAGATTAGAGGGAGCCCTTGAGAAAATTGATGAGAAGTGACTCAAGGCCAAAGATGTTATGATCAAACTGGTCAAGTCAGTCATGAAACAATGACTCTTTTATAGGATAATCATAAAACTATGTAAGAGCTATCAGTAGCTGATTTCTACCTTGTCTTAATAATGAGTGCATAGTTGCTCCTATAATCTGCATAGTAGTTGACAGTAGATCAAATAAACCCACTCACATACTCTTTAGTTCCAGAAAATGTCCCGTTTAGACATTTTATTATTTATTTAAAATCATTTAATTGCCATTTTAAATAGATTCACTTTTAAGTGGCATTTCCCCAGCATGAATTTTTCTCAGATAATAAGGACTATTGTCTACTTAATTTTATTTTCCAGAAGTGCAAATTTATGCTCAGAGAAATTGAAATACTTTCATGCACTCACAACATTTACTAGCTGCCAATGTGAAAGAACTGTTTTCAATTAGGGAATTTTGATGCCAAATCCAGGTTTCTTTTCACCATACATCAACTATTTTTAAATCCTTTCTTTTTATATATTTTATATTGTATCATAATTTCAAATATCTTTAATTTGGCGGTAACCTCAACAGTTTCCCCCATCACATACAAAGTCAGTATCACCAAAACAGTCCTTGCATGCTCCTGCAAGTCCATTTAAGAGTAATCATTGCTGAGAGATAGTTTGGTTGACTGTTCCATCCAGTCAGATGTTTGAAATCTCAGATAGTATTGAACTCCTATCATCGGAGAAGACGGGCCTTCTTATACCATCTATATTCCATGTAGCTAAGTTTTACATTTAAAACTTCAGGACTTATGAAAGAGTATCTAATTTGAGGGGTACTTTCTCTGATTATTTAATTTATACAACAAAATATCCCTGACTGGAAAAGAAAAAAATCACACTTTAAAGATATCAAGTACCCCATAGAAATATCAGGGATACAGCTACATTTTAGACTCTTATGCCTTTATTAGTATTTTTAACTGAACTTTAATATTAGGCAATTAAAAATATATTTCAAAATTTAGGGTTATATGCTTTTTGATTTTAAAAATAGATTGTTGGTAGTAATTGGCATTGTTTGAAAATCCATGATTAGATAGCAAAAGGTAGAGAAATCATGACTGTGCTTCCAATGAATGGTTTTACTATTTCAAAAAAGTAATAGCATAATTTTTCCCTATTTTATCCATCAGGCAGGTTCCTTCCACTCCTATGTCCAGGAGAAAATACCTATCATATTAATGGAAATCAATAAAATAGTTCTAAAATCATGGCCATCTATGTGCCATCACTTCAAGAACAAGCTTGAAGTTAATAGATTATAATGAAATAGAGCCTCTTTCGCTATGATAAAGGCAATACTGCATTGTCATTATTCTTACAAAAATGGACTTACAACAAAATGCAATTATAATGACATTAAGATTATTTAGGTCAAGAAAATAAATATTATAATACTGAAGAGTATGTAAGCAAGCACTAATATTAACTCTTGAGCCAAGCGTATTCATCAAGCAGGAATAACATTTCATATGAATGAAGTAGTACCTGGTCTGTATGATTGGATTTGAGTGAGACTGGGAATCTATCCAAGGGTGCAGAATGGGTAGATCCTGTTGTTCATCAAACCTGTGTTATCTCTGACAAGTTTTACCATCATCCAGTTTCTTTTACACCTTTCTGGCACTGTCCTTGCTGTCTTCTCCATATCTACCTGTATCTACCAGCATCATGACTAATATAGTTTCCTCTGGATCAAGAGTTTCTGAGTTTGAATTCTATTCTGCAACTTACAAGTTTTTCGACCTTAGACAAGTGACTTAAACTCTCTGTGCTTCAGTTTCTTTGTCTATGGAGACAAATAGAATTTTCTTCTAGGATTGTTATGAATATTGCCAATATGTGGTACCTACTTAATAACTGTATTAATATGATATTATTACATATTATCATATTATCTGATACCAGATAGTATCCTGTTTATGAATTAAACATTTAATTAGTGCTTAAAATATATGAAACGCCATGTTGGGGCAGAAGCCCAGACCTCAAGGAATGTAGAATTCATCCAGAGGTTAGAACTTTCTGGTTTTCTTCATGGTCTTTTCAGAGAACATTAGTTTACCACCAAAACTATACTAATATCTGGTGGCCAGTAAGATGTCTAGTGCACTGAAGTGTGAGTCACTCTTGATTGTCTTTAAACTTGAGAGCATCTGAGAATTGTTCCTACTTGGCCTAGATTCTACATAGAAGTGAAGTCATCACTAGCTTTCCAATTCTTAACATGTAAATGTAGAAACTTTGGAATTAACCAGAAGACTCCACTTTTAATGGCTTTATCAACATTGCCTCAACCTGTTTTTTCCCTGACTCTGTCCCAGCCACAGTGGCTTTCTGTCAGGTCCTCAAACATGTTCTTCTTTTCATCTCATGACCTCCTCACATGGTCACTCTTCTGCATGGGGCACACTCTGTGTATTATGTTTGACTTGTACTACTTAAGGTGTCTGCTTCAAGTTCAACTGCTCAGGGAAATGTTTTCTGATTCCAACCCAGAATGGGATACATCCCTATAACATTCTCTTAATAGAACCCTTGGTTTTTCCTTGAATATTTTATCACAAATATAATTAATCTATAACAACACTGGGAGGATATTATATTCACAGATATAATGGTAATGAAATTATATGCATGTGGTACCTTAGCGGTAAAAGAAGAGTAAAAAAAAAAAGAAAGAAAAAGTGAATGAGAGAGATATCAAGAGAGAGAAACACAGATACTTAAATTCCACCCACTGTTCCTTTTAATGAGCATGTAACCTAATGCCTGTAGGTATGGGCATGAGTTGACACAGACTCCCTGCTTTCTCCTCAGTTATTCTTATAACCAGTTTTATTTTATTATGAAATGGAATATCAGCATTTGAACATGTTTTTGAAACACTGTGGCTCCTTCACTTTATCTTTGCTCAGTGAAAAAAAATAATAGTTTGAACTCTAGGAAAATAAGCCATATTGAAATAATTGAGAAACACTATTGGGATCTTGGAGTAGCACCTTCCTGGGGAATTTTCTAGGTTAATTTCGATCGTGTATCATTTTTAACTTATTTGCTAATTTGTAACCTAACAGATAGAGAAGATGCAACTGACTCTACTTTTAATGTTTGTAATCCAGGCCTAAAGTATAAATTCTGTGAGGGTGGAAGATGTACCTGGCAGTTTCATCGCTGTACCAGTAGGATATAGCAAGACACTTGGGTGATACTACACCTTAACAAATACATATTTGTTGAATGAATTAATAATCTTTTACAGTTTACAGGATCAATTTGGCAACAAAACACAGCTTGTGAACACTAAAGAAGTGAAAAACAGACTTTTCTCCCTTGTTAGATAACCTGTGTCTCAATGGAAACCTAAATTAAAATAGCAGGAAAATTGAAAGCTGGGCATGACAAAGTTCAGTGTATGTTTTTTTGCAGATGTGCCTATGTAAGGCAACATTCTGTCCTTTAATTCCCTTTCTAAGCCAACTTCTACCTGAAAAGCTCACATCTTCCTTAACATTTTAGGTCGAATGAGCCGGACTCGATTTATCATGCTGCCAACCCAAGGGGAAGGGCGGCCATGCCCCACAGAGCTTATTCAGCAGAAAGCCTGCCCAGTGACCCCCTGCCACAGCTGGGTCCTCAGCAACTGGTCTGCATGTAAATTGGAGGTAGGTCATGTAATGATGCTTAGAGAAATGCTTCTCTCTATGTCCAAAGTACTCGTCTGGTCAAACCTATGCGCTGATGGAATAAATTTCCCAGCAGCAGGGGCCTGCCAAAATGTATATTTATGCAATGGAGTGCATGGGAAAATACAATCAAGCAATTTAACCTCAAGCAGAGTTCTGCTGGGAAAATACATAGCCATTCATTAGGTGCTGATTATAATAACTGGGGTCATAGGGACTCTCAATCTCCTTGGTGTCCTCAATAATTCTGCTATTTTCCTGGTTTGTTGGGATTATCAAATATTAGGCAAAACTCTAATGATATGGACATGCACAGCTCGCTGTAGACTGTATTTCTTTTTTTTTTTTTTTTTTTTTTTTTTTTTTTTTTTTTTTTTTTTT